>CAJNOP010000284.1:219493-247527 GCA_905250075.1 Rotaria sp. Silwood1
TTTCTGACATCTGCAGTTACTCGTTATTTACCAAACTGACAATAAACATCAGTGTAACACTGATACGTAACGCCAGTGAGAATCGCTTTTCCAGATACTAAATTTTAAGCGTGGCAATTAGCAATGACGAATAGTCGGACTATAAAATAATATCATCATACCATATAGATACTAATAAAACCAAGTTTTCGAAATTTAGGAATAAAAATATGGCTTGTCAGGTACGAGGCAATTATTCAAGAAAACACTAGAATGATAATATACATGATCCAAATATTTACAAATTCTACGAGAATGATCAATAGAATAAACGCACCAAAATAAAGATACATAGTACCATCTAAAAACAAGCCAAAAAGTGATTCAAATAGTGTGCTCAAACAGTTGATTAACTTACAATAGTAGATTTCAACGGGAATACCGAGCAAAGTTGATGCAGAGCAGAGAGTAGCAAATAAACTCATTGCAGTAGGCAACATCTATTATTGAGAAAATCAAAATCTCCAAATGCATGTTTCAAAGAAAAACACGTACACCCATTTTGCCACCAGCCATAAGAAAATCTTTTGTGGTCGTCTGTTTATTTCCAAAGCAACCATGCCAGATACCGATGATCGATGATAGTCCTTAGAAAAATTAATAATTTCTTGGTAACAAGAGGATAAATGAATCTGTTAGACTTCTTACTGACCAAGAAAAAGAACTAGCAGGGAATAATCGAGCCAGCCAAGATAAAGATTCTTCAAGATCATTTAGCTTTTTCTTGCTAATGCAATCGAATAAAGCGAATCAAAAGAATTTTTTGCGCATCTGACACTATCGCATTACACATTTATTTGCTATCTGTTGAGTCATAAGAAACAAACTAGGAAGAAGAAAAAACAGAATAATGATTTTGCACAGTTTAGTTGATTTTAAGTCACTTTATGAGTAATAATTGGAACAAGAAGTTGGACTGTATGTAAATTTCATAGTCGGCGTCCGTTAATGATAAGAATTTTTTCTCTTCCATCTATTGACTGTTACTTATTATAATCTTTTGTCGTGTAACACGTCAATGAATCGTCCAACATCACTACTGAAGTTACTAAGCAATAAAAACCGATTGATTCAAGAAAACATCAATGTTTATCAATAAAACGTGAAATTGAATACTTGTTGACAGTACAGGATGCGATTTTATAATAGAGGATGTGCGTATAGGTATGGATTCATCGGCTTTTTCGTGAAAAAAAATGTCCGCACGTGAGGGTGTGGGTGTGGGTGTGGATGTAGGGTGTGGGAGTGAGTGGGCATGGATCTGTGGGTATGGGTGTGATAAGCTCTATATCATCCACACCCACACACCCACATCCACCACACCCACACACCCACATCTACCACACCTACACCCACCCACCCCTCATTTTTCTGGAAAAAAAACTGTTAGCTTCATTCCTACGAAAGTAAAACGTGAGCCACAGTGCATTTGCTCCTGACAATACGATAAAACTGCTCTTTACTTTTTACAGATATTCAAGGAAAAAAATTCCCATTTCTCTTTCTTACAGTGGTTTTTGGGGGTACGGGGTGTGGATGTGGCTGTGGGTGTGATTATGAGTGTGGGTGCTGAGTGGTGTATGCATACACGCACACCCCACTCAAAGTTAACATTATTTGTTGACTCTCCAATACAAAGTTGACCATCTTCACAAATCGTTGCTACAGATACACTATTAATGTTCTTGTTTGCATAGGTGAATACTCTTTTCTTTCTATTTCTTTTGTTTTTCGTGTTAATGTTAGTGGTACCAATCAGATGTGGAAGGAGGTTAGTCTTCTCTTTATTGACGCCAATCTACTTGAAAGAAGATGTTTCAACCATAGATTAAGACATTTTATGGATTTATAATGGCTGGCTAAATACAAGAGGTGTGCATCTCCATAGCAACAAGCCAATGTGGGATCGTAATTCAAAAATTAGCTGGACAGTTTAGGGTCCTAAGTTGACTTGCTGTCATGGAAATCCCCGCCCTTGCTAGATTCTTCGCTCAGGGTCAACTTTTTTATAGTTGTTTGTTCGCCTGCTGATTATTATTATTATTTTTTCTGAGAGATGAAAATAAGTTTCATTTTTTATTTATTAACAAGAGCTTTCGTCTTGAAAATGTAATGGATTTTCAATTTTAGTGCTTCCACTACAGTTGTCAACATTATAAAAACATATGTTGTCTTCAGTCTTTAAATCAAACTTTACGTTGGTTTTATGGGCATAGTGACACAATGAATGACTCATCCATCGAATCTAGGTTTTTTCCAACATGTCAACTACTAAAAAAGAAGTGTTTTTAAAGCAAATATAGGTTATTATTTTGATACTTAGCTCAATACAGTTACGCAAAATATTCTAACTACAACAGTAAGTATATCTCCTTGTTTTATATATCTATCTTATTATTATATTATATTCATTCCCGATCAATGTTTTGTTCTGTTGTTGGTGGTTAACAATACATGATAGTAGTACGATCTTTTTTTTATTGAGTACATAGTTTGCAGCATTGGATAGGCAGCAGTATCAAAGAGTAAAAACAAACAGTAAACTTAAGATATGTTCACTGGATGGCATATATGAGTTACCAAGTGTTCAGAAACATGAAATATAAAATAATTCAAAAAATATATCAGAGATTCATCAGATGTTACAAGGTGTGAGTGCTGCGTAGGGATTTACATAGTATCTCTCTGAGTGTAAGGACGTGGGTGTGGATGATCGTCTTGATGTAGGCACTCGCACCCACGCCTCAAGGATGGTAATGTAAGTGAGTAGGCGAAAACTTATCTTAAATTACTTGAATGCAACCACATTTTTCTTTGATGTTTTTGAACAAGTTACGGTTCTCTAAAAACACTAGTTTTTCGTTGTTTCTGCATTAACCAACTGCTCAGGTTTCAGGAATAAACCAATCAATTGAACATAGAATTTTTGAAACTCTGAGGAAAAATGAAGAAACAACCAGCAGATAAAACTGTCTCAATCTATTGGGCGAACCAACAAGATGAAAGGTTTTGGCGGCGTCTATGTTACGCCGTGCTCTTTCCACCTGTACAAATCATTTGTCGCGCACAACACATTTCTGAAGCTTGCGGAAAATCAAAGTAAACTCGTTTGCTTATTCATCTAGCTAAATCTGATAAAAATTTCCGCTTGTAGACTTCAACAATCATCCCAATGCTCATTCAATGTGGAACTAGGAGCATCTGGGGTAAAATCAATAATCAAAACTCGTTAGACTTTATATAGTATATTAAAATTGAATATTTAGACTAGAGATTATAAGGACTCCAGACGAGAACTTCAAGAACTATCAATACAATACCCTAGAGGAAATGATCAACGGTTTGGACTTTTCATAAACTTGATGGTAAAGCGGGTATGGGTGTACGTGAAACTAGAGTCAAACCCACCCACACCGACACCCTCGCAAGTAAGGTTCTAGGTTTAGACCTAAAGTTTTTGCTAATCAGACTCGTGTCAAAGTCAAAAAAATGATTTGATACACATGAAAATAATCTCCAAATTGGGTTGAATTTGAGTTTATTTTCTTCAAAAAGTAATTTCAATTGATTCTTAAATAATGAGAAAGCAAGGACAATACTCTCTACTTTATCATTACGAACAATTGAGAAAGAATATATTATTATTAAAAAATTTAGAAGATATTTTTCCTCCATCTAGTAATTTATTTAGTAAATAGAATTGTTAAAATAATTCAATAAAATAATGTAATTTAAATAGTTTGATAGAAAATAATTTGAAATAAAAATAAAATTAATTTGAGGCGAAATAAAGATAAAAGTAATAAAATTTATAAATTAAAATGATATTTAATAAAAATTATTTGTTGACTTTCCGATACAGAATCCATCTTGTTGAAAAATCGTTACTTCAGACACACAATTCATGTTCTTATTGGCTTATATATACATTCTTTTCTTTTTAATGTTAATGGTACAGAAAAGATGTAGATGGAGTTGATGGTTCTGTCTTCACCCCTCCCTCACTCACTTGAGAAAAAATATTTCAACCATAAATTAAGATATTTCATGACTTTATAGTGGCTGGTAAAATACTCACACATGTTGGAAACTTTCTTTTATAATTGCTTTTTTGTCCACGTATATTTTTTGAAAGAGAAAAATGAATTTTTTTTTCTATTTATGAACAAGAATTTTCGCTTTGAAAATGTAAGGGGTTTCTCAATTTCACTTGAGGAAAGTTTCCAACATTACAAAAAACATATGTTGTTTTCAGTCTTGAAATCAAATTTTGCATTCGGTTTATAGGCATAGTGACACAAGGAATGAATGATTCATCCTCCAAACATAGGTTTTTTCCAACATACCAACCAATGAAAACAAAGTCATTTCGAAAGCTAACATTTATTATTATTGCATGCTTTGCTCAAGACAGTTACACATAATAATTTTCTTTACTACAGTAAGTCTACTTCCTTGTTTTATATATCTATCTTCTTATTTTACTATATTGATCACCGATCCATGTTTTGTTTTTTTGTTGATGAGTCATGATATATACAGCACACTCTTCCTTGTGAGTACCGTTGATAGTGTTAGATAAACAATACTTACTTGGAAGTAAAAGTAAAATATAAATTAAATAGAAAGTATAAATCTAGGATATATTAAATATGGTCATTATAGATGTCATTTAATTATTAAATGACCTTCATATAAATAAATTTATTTATTATATTTAAACTATAATTAAAATTGAAGATTAATTTAAGATTTATTTTTCTATTGTCGGTTGAATCACTTTATTTTAAGATTAATTATATGTATATGCACCCATTTCTAAAACACGTCTAGCTATGCTCCTTTACTAGTTTTATTTTTCTAATAGTAGAAAGGAATGAGAAGACTGCAATACAAAACAACTGAACCCTCATTTATTCATCTTTTGTTGTAATTTTAGAAAAAGGATAAAGGAAGCAGAGAAATGATTAGATAAATGTGCTACATAGGGATATATATTTAATCTTAATATAAACCGAATGAACTGATAAAAGAGAACGAGATTCATCAATAAGTTTTCATATTATAAATAGGTAAATATTAATTTAACATCCAGTAGTAATTATAATCGATTTATTGATTAATAGAAACTGAACTTAATGATAAATATGAAATTGAATTTATTTAGTAAATGAAATTTCTCTAAAAAATGTTTCATAAATATCAATTCTATTTCAATTTATAATCTATCTTGGTCGCATTGAATAGTGGAGAAATATTGAAATATATAATTATATTTCAGGAGTCAAATCTATCCTATCAATCAAAAAATAGAATCGAATTGGATTCTTATGAATCCAACAAGAGAACTATATCAATAAAAATTTTGTCAAAGGCATTTTTTTTATTCCTTAGGTATCAGATGTAAAAAGAAATAGAAGTTCGTTACGCGTTCCCATGCTGCAAGCCACTTCTATCGCTTTTTTCTTCTTATTTGCGATGCAGGTTAGGGAAATGTTGTAGTGGTATGTACATCTGAAAGGTGTGGGAATTGTTGCCGATGAAAATAATGTCCCACTTTACATCCACATGCTACATTTCTAAAGTATACATGTCAGTCATAATATTCTTTGATCTGAAAGGCATATAATAAGTACAGAACGATAGATATGACTCACAGCGAGTGAAAAAATGGTGGATATTTTTTTTTTGACAGAGAAGAAATAAAAAATAATTTTGCAAATATTATTATCGATATAGTTCTTTTGTATCATTTCTGTAAATTCAATCCATTTGTTTTTGATTCATATCGTAGATGTTACTATTGAAATATATATATATATGTAGAGTATCTCTGCACCTTTCAATACCGAAAATATAGAAGAAAAATGGGATTAAAACTTATGAAATGACCACTGTTCTTACGATTTCATGGTGAAATTATTTGATAATTTTTTTTCCGCTTAAATGCGATTTTATCAGATGCAGAAAGAATATTTTCAAGCTAATGGACTGGTAAGTTCAACAAAAAAATGAATGATTGTATTTGACATAGTTTTTCATCGAGTAGAGATTGTAGCAAAAATATTTCGCTTATTCAATTAAAATCTTTTGATAGTGAAATTCATCAGTAGAAATAAGCATGAGCTAGGACGTGTTTTTACTGGTAAATTTTCATAATTTGAGGAAGTACAAGTATAATTATGCAGCAAAAAAGAGATTATAAAAGAAAGAAAATGGTGAGTGTGGGTATGAGTATGAATGCTACATTGACTGTAGGTGTGCGTGTGGATGTCGATTTTCGTTTCACCCATAGACTCATGCCCATAACCGTATCCTCACCCTACTGTTCTCTAGAAAAACAGGTTTTTCTGTATTTCTCTATTAACTATTATTTTTTTAGGAGAAAGCCAACCAATTGGACTTAGAATTCTTTAAAAGACTTCGAGGAAAAATGGACAAAAACACAGCAAATAAAAATGTCTCCATCTTTTGGTTGCACGAGGTAACGGAAAGGCTTTTGTGTTGTCTATGTTACAGCGTGATCTTCCCACCAATGCAACTCATTTGTTGCGGTTTCCGCATTTGTGAGACTTGCGGAAAATCAAAGTAACATTGTCGGCTTATTTATCTAACTAAATGTAATAAAAATTTCCATTTCTAGACTTCAACAATTATCTCAATGTCCGTGTTGTGCGGAGCCAGGAATACCTACCGTAAAATAAAAATAAAAACTTGTTTTACTTTATATACTATATTAAAATTGAATATTTAGGCCAGATATGATAAAGGGTTCAGACGAGAACTCCAAGACCTACGGATACAATGCCCTAGATGCAATGACAAATGGTTTGGACTTTTCATAGACTTAATGGTAGAGCTTCTCGTATGAATAATTTTTGCCTATAAAAATATGTTTATATTTCAGACGCATTTGGCCGAACATTGTGACATTGCATGTGAAAATTGTGAAGAAAAATTCATTTTTCCGCAACAACTTGAGAAGCATCGAGTAGAAAACTGCAAAAGACGAATTGTCTGTTGTCCACTCGATATTCTAGGATGTTCCAAAGAGGTATTTATTACTTGACTACATTATTCTAAAGAACATTCTATCTCGTAAAATTCGATTTTATATTTAAGATTTCTTAATTTTAAACCATTGAATTTATTTTTAAAAGATTGTTTTTGATTTCTTTGGTTTAAATCATTGAGGATTAACAAAGAAACATATTTATATATGTTATGTTTATTTACTTATAGGTGAGGTATGATGAAATATATCAACATTATTTAACTAATCAACATCAGCAATGTCTGATATTGTTTATTAAAAAACTATTTCCAAAAACTTCGCAGAGGCAAGCGCAATTAGTGATACAACCATTCTTTGACGAACAGTATACGCATATGCTAACAGCTTTCATAGAAAGAATTAAGTTAATCGTTCAAGATATAGACCCAATAATACAGAATTGTGCTCGTCTTACTTCAGAACGACAACAACATGAAGCAAAAATTAACGAAGTTCGAGCAGAATCTGTAAAGATTAAAGAATCGTCTGATAAAAACACAAAACTCACAGAGAATTGCTATCAAATGTTGGTCAACATGGATAAACTTCTCGGTAATATGAAGTCAAAGCCGATTGCAGGTCCAAAGCTATTATCATTGGATAATACACATACGTGCAAAGTCAATCTTGATTCATTAATTATTGATGGACAAACAGTACAATCTGAACCGGTTCACACATCCCAAAGTGGATACAATTTAGCACTTAGTTTTGGAATATGTGTTGATGAACAGAATGAAAAGAGTTATCTGTCGATATCATTCATAATTCTACCGGGAGAATTCGACGCTATTTTACCATGGCCTTTTCGATTTCCAATAACAATCAGTATACTTGACTTGAAAGGATCAAAAAAAAATATCAGTCATTCAATTCCATGGGACTCTCGAAAAGTGATCTTTAATAGACCTGCAAGCAATGCAAATGTTTCGTTTCAAATAACACAATTTTGTCTTGTTGACATACTTCGCGCCAATACCAATACTTATGTACAAGATGGTTTCATCTTTGTACAATTACACATCAATTTTATGGAATCATGTGCGCAGCCAACTCCAAATAAAGAATGGTTAAAGACGACACAAGATCCTATCCAGACTAATATTTTAGAAAACATGATGACGAATTGAAGACTTCATTTTATATGATGGAAAGTTCAAAGTTCAGCGGTCAAAGCTGTGAAAATATGAATTTCGAACTAGGCAACTTCAGAAAAATATAATAAAAACCAGAAATTTTGACATAGTCAAGTGTTCACATTACGAAACAAAAAATCTTGAAAACAACTATTGAGAGAAAGAATATTGTAAATAGAAAACAACAAAAACACCGAATGCTTTCGTCGTGTAATATCACTGTAAATATAATAATTAGGCAAACGAGATCGATAATTTCAGTCTCCTTATTCATCCGACTACTACTACATATTTTTGCCGTAGTTCTGGTCAATTCTGCTGATCTTTCTGCAGAAACTTATCAAGATAATCAGGCAAATATGAAACTTGTATCCCAAAATCGAAACACATCGTACCATAAACGAAATTTTCTTCAACTTTCTCTCAGATGTGGGTGTGGGTCTCCGCGGGTGTATGAGGTAAGAGTAGACACCTTCCCATTTATACCGTACACAAATATTTACATCCACACCTGCGCACCCACATATCCTCCACTCAAACACACGCAGACTCAGATCCACTCTCATACCCGGAAGTAAGAGCCAAAAACACGAACGATTCGAGGCTTTTGTTAGTCTCACTGAGGCTCATGTATGGCCAAAAGATAAAGCTGAAAGCTCGGAATTAGTTAAAGTTGTTCCCTCGTAAGCAGCTTTTGCACGCGTGCTTTTCTTGAGTTTCAAACACTTTTATATTCAGCAAAATATTTATCTAAGTATTCTAATGAATGGTGTATACTAGTATAAACCATCTCAACAGTGATGGAAGTATCAGATATTAAAACTACCCATGATATGTAATTGGTGGAACTGTTTTAAAGGCACTTAAACATAATGTTAATTTTAATCCTTTGAGTTCTATAATAGGCACAATGCTGCACATGTTTTATAATTAGTTTTCTACAGCATGATTTATAAAAATTGATAGATAACCTCTTGGAATAAAGCTATCGAGAATCAATGAATTCATGGGTAGACGTTCTTTCTATTATAAAAAAATCAAAATTCTTCAAAGAGAATGTTGTAGATTTCTCTCGTATAACCTATTAAAAAGATATGTAGCCATTTACGAAAAAAATTCTAACATTTTCTCGAATATTTCTTAAATTTCGTATTCATATGTGATCAAGTTTACTTAAAACCTTATATTGAGTATAAATTACATTTGCACGCACTAAATATTTGTATCATCCGTGTTTCTGTATCTAGATAATTTGATATAATGAGCTGCTTCAACTCTATTCAGCAGATATCATTTGAGACTCAAAGGATTCAATCAGTATGATTACATTCAATGAACTTCTCGTGCCTTTTTAGAATTGTTTTTAGATATTTCACTGATTACGTTTTAACGCAGTTTCGCATTAAATAAAATATTCACATGCATTTATTAGAGTTCTTTACAATTGCAGTCAATTTGAAAACATGCGTCTGCATGCATTTAGAGACTGACAGTTCATAGAAATGCCAAAGTCACGTGTGAGGATGGGGAAAGCAAAGATTCACATGCACATCTGTTTTTTAGGCAACAACAATTGTTTTTTATGTCAAAAATCTAACTTTTAATAGAGACATGACTCAAAATCATAGTGAATTGGGGAGTGCACATTAGAGTATCTAAGCATGCTCGCTCTGAAGAAGTGATTTATTGACGATATTAAACTTTTTCAGAGACCTTTATCATAGTTTTAGCTATTTTAAACTTCTTTGTCTGTTCAATTATAAGAGATACACATAGTTTATCGCTGGTGCAGTCTTAGATTGATCTCTTCGAGTTTAGATGATGCAACATTTGAACAATTCCACAGGTATGAGCAAATAATATTCAGTTTCGAGTAAGAGAAACTGAAAAACTCTGATTCCGTTATGGTTCTCGGTTTCACTTGTTTTTTGGGATTGCCAAGCTTCATAATACTATAATAAGACAGTGTTTAATAACGTCTATTATGCGTTTGGCGTTTGTGTGTGAAAAAGTATGAAGAAATGAAATGAAATGATATCAATATTTGATGAAAATTGTAGTATAATATATATTGAATAACCGCATATGTGAATATTCAATACAACTTCAAAGGATGATTTCCGCAATTATTATTGATAGACAACTATTAAATTTAGTTTTTCTTTAGTTTTTTTTTAATATAAAAATAAATAAATTAATAAATTGATCAGGAGAAAGATTCATAATCAATTTTCTATCAAAACAATTATTAATTATTGACAGTCGGTACTATTATTTCAAAAACAAAATTATTACTATATGAAAATAATTTGTTTTATTGGCGCTCAGAATTGATAGATAGTTGTTCGCCATATTTTTCATTCACTAAAATATCATAAACATGTCTGTCAAGTAAGTATTTCTTTTGTTTTTCTGATAATAGTATGGGAATTCTTTCAGTATTGATGATCAACGACCTTCATTCGATAATAAATATGAAAAGAAAAAATTAAATTACGAAGCTGATGATTGGCATCCATTACGTAACGATGTCATATTAGATGTTTATAATTGTGATTTAACAATGATTGTTAAACATGGTTGTCTTCGTGGTGAACCAATGATTGAGAATGGATTATGTTCGCTATGGTCAGGAATACGAGCAACTTATGGAATCAATCATGGACGTGTAGCTTTTCAAATAAAAGTATTCACTTAAATCATAACTGAAGTGAACTAATTCGTTTTTATTTTCTTTAGATTCTTCGTTATCTGCATTCTTCTGATTTATTGTATAACGAAATTCCATTTGGGATTCGAGTTGGTTGGTCAACCAATGAGAGTAAATTATCTCTCGGTATTGTTTTTCTTTTCTATGAACTTACACTTTTTTATTTAGCCTACTTTTTGCACTGACTGAATATCTAGTACAATACTTGATACTTTTCATACATTTTACTTCAGTCTCCTTGCACTTAGTATCGATATTAAGTGCAAATATTACTGAAGAGAATGCTCTCTTTTCTGACATAATATTTTGAGATTTTTTGTTTTTGATTTTTTCTTCTTCTTTATATATGGCTTCGAGTGTCTTCTATCCATTGAACATATTTCAACGATTCCCAAATAGCTTTAAAGTCACAAAAATGGAATATATATATATATATTATGGATTAAGTTTTGTTGTTACAAAAACGTATTCATTGATTGAGTATTGAAACGCGAACAATATACGAGGCTTCAACGAAGAGTGAAAAATTTTATTAGTTTGAAAAAAATTAGCTTTTTAGAAGAAAAAATTACAGAGTTTGAAATTAATAGAGAACCAACAACAAATATCTAATAAGAGTAGTTCGTATTTATGAGGCGCATGAAACAGTTAATGAATAGCAAATTTTGATTCGTGCATAGAAAAACTATAAATGTTTGTTCTTCTTGATGAAAATATTAGTCTAGATATGGCTGATACAAAATAAAGGTCAAATCAGAACACTAGCGTCCTTCTTATTTTCGTTGGGTATTGGTACGTGTATCTCTTCTCTTGCTTTGAGGAGGAGAGCGCAGATTATGCAGCTAATTTGTTGAAGTCGTGTATTCTTGATAACACGACGCACTTAGCGACGGTGTAACTTGCAACTGTTCATTCAAAACCAGAGAGGTGCTAATATTTGTACTTGTACTGATGTAGTGATTGGTTTTTTGATGGTAAATAGGTGATGAATTACTATCTTTTGGATATGAAGGAACAGGAAAAATTTGGACAGGAAATCAATTTGAATGGTATGGCGAACAATATACAGTTGGTGATATAATAACATGTTATGCAGTTAATCATTATAGATAAATTTATTTTTTTCTTATAAATAATTTTTGTTGTTTATAAAAGGATTTTGAAAGTGAACGTGGCAATGTTTTATTATCTTTTGCTAAAAATGATTTGAATTTTGAATTAGCATATCGTATTAATTCTGAAGATTTTCATTCACGTCCACTTTTTCCACATATATTCATTAAAAATATTTCATATCAAGTTAACTTTGGTCAATTAAATACAGTTTGAAATAGTTTCATATTTATTGTCAAAATTTTAAAAAAAGATATTTTTCAGAAATATTCTCTTCGACCAGGTTTTTGTTTTATAAATGATTATGAAGAAGATGATCGAATTCGAGGTACATTAGGTCCATCGAGTAAAGAAGAATGCGAAGTAGATAATCTTTTCATTTTTTATTTTATCTATTTATTAATTCATATTCTACATAGGTTATTATGATGGTAGGTTTACCAGGAGCTGGAAAATCATTTTGGGTTGAAAGACATTGTGCAATTAATACAGATAAAAAATATATTCTACTCAGTACAAATAATATCATTCAGCAAATGAAAGTAAATATTAAACAATAAAGAAAAAAGAAGACTTAAAAATTCTTTATATTTCTATAGATTGATAATTGTGACGGTTCTCATGAAATGATTGATCGAGCAATACAATGTCTTCGAATAATGTTTGATATAGCTGCATGTCGAAAACGAAATTTTATTATTGATCAAGTTTGACTTTATTTAATATGATTTTTTTTAATGTAAAAATTTAGACAAATGTATATGGGAATAATCGTCGTCGTAAAATGTCATTATTTGATGGATTCTATCGACGAGCTGTTGTTGTTATTCCTGATGATAATGAATATCAACGACGAAGATATAAACAACAAATTGATCAAAGCAAATTCATTCCTGATTCATTTATTAACCAAATGAAAGGTTAATATTAAACATTTATATATAAAATATACAGCAAAATAAGCTTTTTTTTTTTAATTTTAGCTAATTTTGATTTACCTGAAGTAGCTGATAGTAGAAGAATTTTATTTTTCAAAAAGATCTATTATGAAACTAGATTCTTTTCTAGTATTCGACGATGTTGAATATGCTGAATTAACTTTTCGTTATGCTCGTGATCTCGTTATGTATTACCGTCATCAAAGTCACATAATTAAAGAAAGATTAAGAAAACCAAATAGACGAAAAAAGAAAAATAATCTCAGATCTATTCGGTTTAGTTATGATCGACATACGAATAACATTGATTTATCATCCAATCATCATTTTCGTCCATTTCTGTCTCATCCTAAACAATATCATCATTATTTGTCAAAATTTGATCATCATTATTATCGTAATAGTATGCTACATTTTTTCATTTTCTCTAAATCAATCGAATTTTCCTGTTTTTTTTTTTAATTATTTTTAGAAAATGGTTCAAAGTGAATGGAATTGACTATGTTATTTTATTCGATAAATCCATTTAATCTAATGTATAATATTCTAATAATCATCAAGAAAAGAATTTCTGATATAGAATTGAATGTGAAACATTATCTATTTGTTGTCGCTAATCAGAGAAAGATTATTTTATTCTATCGATTCCGGAACACATGTCTTCATCACTATTTTACTTAGTCCTCGAGAAATGCAATAACATCTGTCAGGCTCTGATGTAAAGGATGAGGGGCGTTGCAGAGGTGTTCGTCATAGTCTGTGGATAATGCAAATTTCTACCTAATATACTTCAACACTCCTTGTAGACTGTGTTGAACAAAATTAGTCCACTATATAGAAACAAGAAAATATTTCAATAAGAGAAACTTATTACTGAAAGTCTTAATGTATATTTTGTATAGATATATTGGTCATTATATATATGAGTTTTTTTTTATAAAGATATATTGCTATAAAATGAACAAATTAATGATATGAAAACATTCTACGGAGATATTTTATAAAAATAGGTAAATGTAATCTGTGTTGTAAATCGATGAACGTTTCTTTTTACATTTCAATACAAAAAAAGATCTATAAAATAAGTTTCAAATTGAAGAAGCCATTCACAAGTAGAGAAGGGTGTCACTATTTGTAGAAATGATCTTAAAATAACTAACTGCGTTTTATTTTTAAAGTTGTTTGTTCTTATTGTACAACTTCTTGCCATTTAAATTTTGTAATGTCTAAACAAGGCCAACTATTTTCAAAACATTTTTAAAAAAAATGTAAGGTTACCCAAATGTGTGCATTATGTATATAAAGCTTTTACGCTGTTATTTTACTATAGTTTTATAGAGACACCTTTTCATCAGCATATTCTCTGTTTAACTATCTATGAAATCGCATCATGTATTCCATTATACAGAGATAATATTGTTTACGATTCTTACTTTTCGCTATAAATGTAAGAAAATACAATAAAATTTTTCGAGAATGTGAGTGTGAGTGTCAAGTCTTGTTCAGTCTCATCCAACTTCAATATATTCTTTGAAGATTTTGGTATTAATGACTAGGCACATTTGTAACGAAATATGCTAGAATTAAAATTATTTTGATGGACACAAAATTCAGTAGAGAATCGTTAAATATTTTTATCGAATGCAAGAGTAAACTACTATGAATTCTGTGTGTGATATTTCTCTACGTTTTCTAAACTATTTTCTTATGCAATAATTAGACATACTCTGAAAGAAATTTTAGGGATAGTTTCAATAAATGATATTTTAATAGTTGCCATTAAACACGCGTAATCCATAGTGTAATATCAATCATAAACATAAACAGAAGATGCAATTCAAGGCAAGTATAAACCATTGATTATTATTTCAATTAATAACTGATTGCTTTAGTCAACCGTATATAGTACATAACTAAAAAAAACTTTCATAACAGAATTAACTAATAACCTAGAATAAATAGTAATCTCTGTATTTTCTCAATAGTTTTGTTCACTTGCATAGTTTCAGATTGAATTATCATCGAACCGATTAGACATTTCGTTTTCTAGAAATGTACATACAACAGAATAATATAGAGGTAGAAGCAAAAATTTTCAAGAGTGATACCACAAAAATGAAACATTAACAACTTTCAAGTGTGAAATATAAATTTTTATGTTTGTGTTCTCATGTTGCCTTATACCAACAAAATACACTATTTATTTTATGAACCATAAAAGGCTCCTTCTGCTTCGAGTAACTGAAATGGTAAAAAGAAAATTTTTTAGAAAAAAAATAACCTTAGAGAAAGACTGATGCTTTATGGTTGTCAGTCATTTGGAGCAAAACTGAATAAGAAACTATGAAAGTGGACAGATATATAAAGCAATGACTGAGATTGGCATTTATTCTCAATTGATCATCATATTACTTCAAACAAAAGTGATAGATGATGTAGCAGGTGAGTACAAAATTGAGTTCAGATTGAAATAACGTTTTGTAATTCTTTATTAAAAGATATTGTAAGTGCATAAATGACAAAAAGAATGATTCATGGTTGATATGATTTAATTGTATTTTAAAATTTACTTAATAATAAAGATATATTTTTTCTATATTATAAGCAATAATAAGTTGATTTTATTTATTTTGTGTTGAAAGATAATATATTTTGACAATATTATTTTTTATTTTTTAGCCATAGAAACGTTGAATGATTAGTAAAAATTCAATAGTTAAATAAATGTAAATAAACTGTTTGTTTATAGATCCCTTTTTTCTAACATATATTTTTTTTAGCTCGAAGACATAAACACATTAAATAATTGACGAAAGTTTTTGAAAAAATGTATTTTTTTTAAATATTTATTGAGACGAGCAAGAAGTTGATGTGGGCGTTTTGTAAAAATAAGGATGACGTAAAGATCTAAGGGAAGTAACTGTAATCAACAGTTCAGGTAAAACATTAAAATTATTATTCATGGTGTTTAATATGACTTTATTTTGTTGATTCTTGTCAACATCGATTAGTTTACCTTATTTATTAAGTTTTATTATCTATTATAGATTTTTTTTGATGAAAATTTTTTAAAAATGAATTCACGTTTTGCAAACTCAACTGAATTTTTGTGTCAACTGTGACGATGATATTTATCTAAAAGATCATTCTTTTTTTTTTTTCGTTATTTACAACAATGAGTACGTTTTAAGTGTTGAAATAATCTAGATGAAAGAAAAATATCAATAGTTGTACGAAACGGAATTTCCAAGACATGTGTATATTCATGGTAACGATTTCGCCTCTAGTGTATCTAATTGACTGAAATAGTTATTCATATTCAAAATGTTATATATAAATAATTAATATTTTTCAAATAAAAAGTTTCAAAACTATTAATTAAAAATATTGAATTTTTTTTTAATTTTAATTATTATTTGTAAATACAATAGATAATATTAATGTAAATATGTATAAATGTTTCCATTTATCAACATGTAAATCTATTGATAAATTCAAGAGTTGATGATGTTTTTATTCGTTTTTTTTTTATATTCGTAATTCTTTTTCTCGAGGCCTTATTGTTGCCAGTTTTTTTTTATTCGATTCTGTTTGATTAAACAACAATTGAAAACAGACGAATTTCATCCGTCGTGCAATAAGAGACAATACATAGTGACGAGATGAGACGTTGCTAACTGAATAAACCAACCATAAATTAAACATTTTCAAGAGCTTTTTAAATGAAAAAGAAAATAAAAGAATTTATTTCTATTTTCAAATAGAAAAGAAAGTTATATGAGAAACGTTTTTTTTCTAAAATTGATTGATTATGTGTCCTTGGAGAAACAGTTATGTTTTTCTTCGTTATTTTCTTTTTTTAATAAAACAATAATTAGATGAATGAGATTGTTTTTTCTTCTAACATTGAAAAAAAAAAACATTTAATATTTAAAATTTAGAAATCATGAGCTGTCATAATGTTGAGAAGATTTGATTTTATGATTGTTTATTCTCTATGGCAAACATTTTTCAGAAGAAAAATTGTTCTAGATTAATCGTGCATTTATTTTTCTTGCTTTTGACATTCAAATAATACAGTTTTTATGTACAGAATTAAATTTCAAATCTCTCACATGTCATTATAGACATTGTGAGCATTTTTCTATTTTTTTTTGTGTGATAAACCATATTTAAATTATTTTTTTTGATTTTCGAAACATTGTTAATATTATATTTCTTTTTCATTTTTTTTAGTGACTTAAGTGATTTATAAAATAAATTTTCTTCTTAAATTTGACATGTCAGAAACAAGTGTTGATTTCGTCATGAATAGACAAAAACATTTACCTCATTATCAACAAACTACTCAATATGATATATTAGCATGGCTCGATACGATTCCTTTATCTCGATCAGTACATAATTTAGAAGTAGACTTTGCTGATGGAATATTAATCGCTGAAATAGTCGCTTATTTTTTTCCTGAATATGTTGAATTAGAAACGTTTCAAGTCGCTCGAAATATGTCACAACGTGCTAAAAATTGGCGTTTATTAAATTCTGATGTCCTACCTAAAATAAGTTTACATGCACCTGGTACTCTTGTATATGATATAACAACTGGAGATAATCGTGCTGTTGAATTATTTCTTCTTCATTTACGTGAAAAAATTGAAGAACATTTAATTCGTACAGGAAGAAAATCACGTTTACAATGGGAAACATGGCGTTCATTTAATGTTGAACGGCATCGTTTACCACAATTATTAGTAACATCACGTACGCCACGACGGACTACTTTTGCACCTGGATATGGACCTCATTCTCGAAATGAAAGGATGATGAATCCATATGCGGTTGCTTTTGATGATGTTTTAAAAGTTAAAGATGAAGAAATTGAAGTTTTACGTGGAAAATTAAAACGCTGTGAAAAAGTTATTCGTGCAAAGGATAAAGAAATTCAAAAATTAGAAGAAAAAATTGAAAAAATGAAACCAAAACGACCTACGCCATAAACTTTATAACAATCAGAATAAAAAAACTTACAAAATTTTTCCCTTTATTTTTCTATACATACTCTAGGTCAGAAATTATTTTTGTCAAATCCGCCAATGTTATTTTCTTTTCGAGTTTCTCAAAAACAAAAACGCATATCTATATATTCTGGATCTATTTTTATTACAAATGCCTATTCTTTCAAAGATAATTTTCAAACTGTTGTAAATTTACTTACGAAGATAAACGTTTTACCTTTGAATATTTGACGAAATCATATCGATGCAGTTTGTTGTCAAACAATTATTTTAACTTTAAATATCGTTTATTTTACTGAATTATGTATTGTTGTGATATTCAAAACTGTGAGTTTTTTTTATAATTTGAATGATAAATTATTTTTATAATATGTTATGAACCACGTATAGAGTGCGTAAAAATACTTTTTCGGAGGATAACACTGTGATTTTAAATAACATCAATAATAAAATTTATACCAAATTAAAGTGTATTGAATACGAGATTCAACAATACTGAGTAGTAAGATTTATGGCAAGTTTTCAATGTGAATATCACAAAAATACTAGATATCTGATCTGAAAACATTGCAACAATAATCAAAACGAAGTCCGAGAGAATAGCTATCACAGGTAGAACAGAATTACTTTGATAAAGAAATTCTAAAAGAAAAATCTATTTTTCTTATAATTTTATCAGCCTGAAAACAAACAATCATATATTGTAAATTATTGTATGTTTATATCTGTCTATTGAATTGGACATTATAAATGAATTACGATGATTTTGATTAGATCAATATCCATTATCTTTTCTATTTGATCAAAATATAAATGATCAGGTATTCAGAGAAAATTCTATTGATCTGAAAAGAAATCAATTCAATGAACTTTGTCAAGATTAACTTGAAACGAATATCTATTTGAAGATATCTTATGATTATTAATGAAGAAATGATTGAAATAGAAATATTCATATTTATTTTCATCACATAAATTAATCTTTGGACAAATGACTAAATATAGAAAAGAATTTTGATAGATTGTTTTCTTCTTTCTATGGACAAAAACAAATGCAAGCAGGTGAAGATTATTTTGGAATTTGATGATTTTATTCAATAAACTAGAGAATTTCATTTCTAACAACTTCAACATTATCGTCAAAGAAGTTTTTCAATACAATATTTTGAGGAATAATTTCAATCAGCTATGAAGAATTTTCTATTGTTCTTCATTAAACTCGAATATTGATCAATAAATGAGAATTTTCATGTAAACTATCGCCTAGATATGATTGTTACTCATCAATTGATTCTCATTGAAAGCAGATCAAATGAAAATCTTCTTATATAAATGTTTATCTATGTGAACATTGATAGAGAATGCCATCTAAACAAATCATTTCATGGAAAGTTTCACAAGTAGTTCACTGTATGATTTCATTCAATGAGAAATGAAAAACAACAGAAAGACCAAATGAACAACTGGAGATCATACTCTTTTTTTTCAATATATTCGCAGTTTTTTTTTCATCAAATATAACATCTTTCAATGATCATTATTTAAAAGAAAGATGTCTTTTTAAGACACATATAAACAGTTGTTTGAACTTACTGAGACTAAATTTTTAGATGATCTTAGAAAAAAAAACCAATAACTTTAATAGTTTTTTCTATAACATTACTAAATGTAATACATATTTTAAATTGATCTATTGATTTATGTACAATTATAGTATTTTGGTCCACAATTCAGAACGAAAACATGATTTTTTTCCACTATTGATGTTATTTTAATCTTTGTCATTTTTTCTAAACAACAAAAGTTATTCATAATACGACGTGTCTGTGGTCATCTAGCTCTAAGTAATTATAGACACACTGTAAAATCGATACCTTTTGTTGCTTAGAAACAATGACAAAGATTAAAATAACATCAAAACTGGAAAAATCAAGCTTTCAACTTGAATTGCAGACCAAAGTACTATAATTGTACATAAATCAATAGACCAGTTTAAAATATCCATTACAGTTTGTAATGTTCATCAACACCTATTTGTTCATTAGATATGTTCAACAAATCTTTCCCACCATGATCATTGTCTTCGCAAAAGAGAAATCGTTCAGTTTTAGCAAATATAGGCCGTTGGTTTAATAAGAAGTTTGCGATTTCGTTAACACTTTTGTTAATTGGTGGAAATAATTTTTCCTGTAATTTTTGTTTATCAATAAATATTATTACTTCATTTAATTGAATAGAACCAACATTTCGTAAAAACTGTTGACCCAAAAAACAATAATCACGTTTTTTATTGTTGACCATTAATGAAAAATAGTTAATAAAATCATCCAAGAATTTTAAAGCATCTTTATTTGTTTCTTTATCGGTTTCTGAAAAAGGTACAATATCTGTTTCAGCTAATATTTTCATAGATTGTCTATTAAGTGAAAATCTAATGTAAGGTAATTCTAATTTATTACTATCAGAATGTAAACTACATTTAATTTTAGTTGATGATAAACCATTATCTTCAAGTGGTTTAATATTCAAAGTAGTATCATGTATGGGATCAATTCCATGGGCGGCTCCAAAGCTCTCAGTGTAACGATCAAATGGAAAATTTTGAATTAAACGATAAATATCAAATGTTTTTTCTGGAGTCATCGGTAACGGCAATAATGACGAATTGGAACCACTATCTATTAATATGTATTCTATTTGTATATCATTGTATGAATTTTGATTGCTTGGAATCAAAAACCGATCACGATTATTTTTCACTGCAAAACCTAAAATGTTGTTGTTGGTTAAATATTGATTTAAACGAAGTATTGATCCGGTTACTGTTGTAACACCGCTGGTGATACTGGACATTTTTAATAAGTGTAACAATATTTTTTCTGAAATAATTAAAAAAAAAGATCTTTAAATGGCATCAACGTGCTTTATGTTGATGCATAAAATTGTGCATTAATAACAGGAAATTTCGGCATAGGATAAGTCAATGATTGTTGGATCATGTTAGCATGAAATGATTTATACAAAAGTTGAACTCAATATATAAGACTACTAATAAATACAATGTTTATTTGATAACATGGGAAAAACACCAAATTTAAAGCGAATAAAAGTTCATAAAAATCTTATCTGCAACAGATAAAAACAATAAACTAATTAAAAAACCTTCTAAATTTTTTTTCTTTAAATAAGCTCGGAAGTGAGAAAAATGTACTCTATGTTATAAGCTAATTGAATAAATAAGCATATCTATTATCGTAGAATTTTAAATCAAACATCTCTGAAACCTAAAAGCTTAAAGTTTGAATATTTTAAAATATCATTTCAAAGTTAAAATTAAGGGAAACTATTAGTACTGTTGATGTCAACGTAACCGAAAATTTCTATACGTTCGGTTTTAAACTATAAATATTTGGTTTACGCACTGTTTCTTTGTAGCAAAGAGAGCAATGTAATAAATATCACAGTGACCTCTTTTTGTTTCACATACATTTGTTCCTTGTATGTTTCAGATATTTTGATCTTTATAATACTACCCTCCGCTTGATGTTGATGAAGTCAGGCAGGCACTAAATAATTTCTGTTTTATCTGATTATTCATAATTGCTATGAAAAATCGGTATCGATATATTTGGGTGTAGGTGGATGTGGGTGTGGGGGGTGTGAGTGTAGATAAAGAGAAGCCCCACACCCACCCACATCTGCTGTTGCACATTTCTGATTAGATCACTTTTCCAAGTCATTAAAGCGGTGAATTATTAATCAATTCGATGGTGCTCTTTCAAGCTGCTATCGTCTGTTTGTTTATACTGCAGAAATATGGCATTTACATTGTATCAGCAAACAATTAATCATGTGGTTCTCTAAAATCGAGCGAAGCCAAATATTGGAAGTTTGTTCGTTTCTTTCTTTTTCTAGATGGTGGGTGTAGGAGACTCTACGTCACACCCACACCCCCAACATCCCACCCACACCCCACACCCACACCCACACCCACACCCACACTCTCAAGTTGCCGAATAAAAAGTATCGTTATGGTTTAGTCCTCTGAGTATCCACCATGGTTTTTTTTAACAACGTTGGAAATAACGTCATTATTTACTTGAAAGTAAAGGACATGAAGTTAAGGCTTGCCAAGCGTACTCACCTTGGACTGGGCTTCCACAATCTCAGTTGTTGAAATGTATCCAAGATAGACTAGATAACCATCAGCTACAACAATCTCACAGGGGTATTAACCAAGCAGGTCAATTCAATACATATTGTTTACTTCGAAAAGATATCTCATGAGTGAATTAAAAGGATGAAACTTTCCATAGAATACCACAACAAGTACCTTGAATATATGGTATAGAGAGATGGATGAAATGTAGTTTCCTTGAGAAGATATAGCGAAGTCCGAGAACTTATTGACTACCCTATGTATATTATGTTTGAGTGGCAGATCAGGTGCTGAAAACATTCGAGGTGTTGATCATAAAGCAAGAAATTTTGAACGGAACTGAATATTTATTTTCGTTCTTATATTAAAGAATTTATTAAGATATTTACATTTGAATGCAAAAGATAATATTATGTTTGTATATACAGATTCATAATCAACATTTTATCGGTCCCGTAAAGCTACATTAATATTAAAAGCTCTTCTTAGAGAACTTCATGAAAAGACTGGTGTTGAAGTTTCATTTAGTAGAGAAAATAATGAGTGAATCAGGATAGATTAGACTATTTATGTTTTGAATAGTTCTCTCATATTCTTCATTAGACCTCGACATTTTTTTAACTATCATTTGATAAAAAGATGTGTTAATCGAGCGAAGAACGCAAAAGAAATATTACAAACCCAAACAAGCTAATTTATTTTGGCTCATCCTATATGTAAATGGATCATGTATTTTATCGTAGAAATTTGATTTTCAGATCTTTTTTTTGTGATCCTATTACAGGCAAGAAATATCTCTTTCAAATATCAATGCCACTCTTTACTAAATAAAAGATTTCAAGAATTTTTTTTTTCAAAGTTTTATTTGATAAAATTAATATAGTTCAAATTTCCTTCTTGATTAAAGTTTCTCGATTGTTCAATATAATTATACACTTGAAAATATCGAAAGAAAGTATCATCATTCAAATTCAGCTTCGATTAAAAATTTTTCGTTTCTATTGATTTTTTTAATACAAGAGATTCATACAATATTGAAAAATATTAGTTGAATTAATAAAGTAGATATCTCTAACATTTCAATTTTATAAAAAAAAAGACTTTATGATATATAATCTGTTTTTGATAAACATAAGGACAAAAATTATTGCCAAAACTTTGATCAAATATTCTTTTTAGTGACCGTGACATTTAGTTCATATTTGAAATATTTTGCAAATTAGTTCAATGTTTTTTGTGAGTTTTGTCAATTCCATTGTTGACTGAACCTTTTGACACCTGTTCTTCATGTTCATTCATATAAATATCTTCCGATTGTTTCATCATTGATAATCGCTTATTAATTTCTCTCATTTCACTAGCATTTTTTATTAAACTGTATACGTTCATTAAACTTAAAGATTTTTGGTTTGACATTTTGACGGACCAAACTTTTTCATATTCATTTCTAAAGGATGTGGGTGTGGGTGTGGGTGGGTGTGGGTGGGTGTGGGTGGGTGTGGGTCTTCTCTTCATGCATACACCCACACCCACACCCGTTTCAGCAAACCATTGAAATTTTTCTTAGTATATATGAAATATAGAGAATTGAAAACTGTATAAAATGAGCTACATTGGTATAACATAATGCCTAACAATTTAACTTTTATACTGCAAATACGTGTCAATGGAGTGGTATTTCTGAGCAGTCCAAATGAACAGTATAATTGGTGTTGAAGTCATTCGTTCTCATGTGATTTAGTGGTACACTGGCTGGAAATCAATATTGTATATGCAAGAAATTCAATAGTCTTTTTTTGTTAAAGCAATGAGAAAATTTTATTATAAAAAATGAAAATAGAAGGGCTATGTTATGACACATAGTATGTATTAATGAGAAATGAATAGGGTACCTTGTTTAAGATACTTCACATGCATATTCTATGTTTCTCCTTCCGTCATTTATTTAGGTAAAGCAATAAGAATTCAAATAATGAGAAAAAAAGTGTTAAAAGGAAGTGATCTTTGAGTGCATCTCATCAGTTACAGAAGTACTTTGAGGTTCTATCGATTGTTTTTGTTGTGATTGTCGCCGTTCCGATGGTTCGCCTACTGTAGAAACACGATGACGGGCCTCAGAGGCAGTTCGAGTGTGCCGTTGACCTTGAGAGTCTGAGTTTCTTCGTGGTTCTGTTACTAAATAATGATGTACAAAGAGTAAGCAAAAGCAGTTTGTTGCTCAACAAATTAATCATTTTTGCTTGAATTTAATAGACAGAAGATATATAATTTGCTTTTCTTTTATTTTTCTAGATTTTGTCAAAGTAGTTGACAGAAGTCACTGAATAAGTTGACTTAAACATAATAAAGTTCTATTGGTTAGTTTTCTACCCAATTTTAAATGGATATCATAAAACTTTGTCTGTGTATATGAATATGGAACAGTCAACTAGCAGATGCATTGGGTACATCTCGATACAGCTATTTCTCGTACGGGATGCGGATATAGCAAGAGTGACAAACACAACTGAAAATCTTTGTTCTTGTACTTCTCAGACATAAGGCATCGATCAAATTAAATTATTTGAAGGCTCAAGACATTTTCAGGGAGTCTATATATGGATGAATTGCAACTTTATTGTACCGTTTTGAGAAAAAAATCGATGAAAAAAAAATTTCCGATTTTAGAGATTGGGAGTAGTGCATCTTACTACACTATATGAGAGATGGATATGAATAAATTCTCCCGACTACCACTGTTAAATTGAGTATAGATCGTGTATACGCATCTTTCACAGCAAATTTATTAACTCGTGAGGAATGTGTTAGAATTAGTTCGCGTGAGTAGTGATAGTCACTTAAACATGAAAGCGACTAATATGCCCTTTATTCACCTTAATCTCAGTTACTGGATAGTTATCCACATAAAAATCTCATCTGGCACTTTTTTGAAAAAATCTCGTGTGACAGTTTGCCAACAATCTCGTGTGACATTTTTACACTATTTTCCTCTCTATTATGCGAAAGGAGCATTTTCTAACCGTGATATTTTCAGCAATATCTGGCCACAACTAACAAATAAAATGATAAAAATTTCAGCTCAATATGCCTTAATTTACAAGAGTTAATACTACACACAAAGTATGAAATCTCGTGTGACATTTAGTGTGACAACTATATTTTCAAATTTTATTTAATGTCCCTTTCTTAATAAGAATAAGTAAAACTTTCGAATCATCTTTGGTAGTTTTATTCCCCACTGATAAGCTTTCATTCAAAACCAATCCGACAAATTTTGAATGCTTTGTTATATAGCAAAGGCGTTTTTAAATCTCGTGTGACACCATATTGACCATTGACGGTACACCTGATATTCGGAAAAAAATATAACATAAACTGCGATGAAAGAACTAGCCAGTCTCATATCCATGATGTATACACTGTCCACTGTAAATGTCAAAAACTGTCAAAATTCAAATGACAAGAAACCAATTAGTGATGGGTCATTTTCTGTCCATAGGTGGCAGTAGAAATCAGCCATTTTAACCTTGTGTATGCAGTATCTCGGGATAGGCTAACGATAAATTCGTGATTTTTTGTGTAGTAGTGAGCATCAACTACGGCAGCATACTCCGAAATTTTCATAAAGATTGGTCAAGAGGAACTGAAGTTATTAAAGCTTTACATATGGAACTACGAACGGTACAATAAAGTTGCAATTCATCCATATATATATATATATTTTTTTTTTATGTTCATCTTCGACATATTTTACAATTTAAATTCTTACAATTGGTTAGCAAGAGCTTGTTTTTTGCATTTCGTATAACATATTAAAATCGCCTGGCAATCAAGACTTCGGTATTTGCGGTGGATAAAACTATTTGAGGAAAAGCTGTGTCTGCTATGAACTAAACAGTTTAGAGACTGTTTTCATGGTGTTGACGAGCATAATTTTATAGACTATATATCGAAATGAGTGACAGAGAAAATAAAATATCGAATTATAAAAAAATTAGGAAAGAACAGGTCCAAAACGGTTATGATGAAAGAAAATATGTCGTTTCATACAGAAATCGCGAAAATATCTGTCTAACTAAAATAATAGAACATGTTTCAGGTACCATCACATGACACTAAGTCCTTCAGTTCTCTACTTCCATCAGCTTAAAGATGTTAAGTCCAATTAGTTTTTCTCAGTGATCTAACTGTTGAGCTAGATCTGCACCTCACTGTCATGTCTCACGTTGGAACTCTGTTTTCTCCTACTTGACAATGTACATTCGCGAATCAATTTTTGTTTTGATACCTAGTCGCAAAACTGTTCTGATCTGGAATTGATCGCGATTCAAAGTTTGATATCGTTGTTTTCTTTTCAGTAAATCTTCAATATTTTACTTTTTCTTTGCTTAGAGTTTCTCAAAATATCTCCTAGTCCTGTAAATTCAGACGTTTGTATGAAAAAATCGATTATATCCTTTCTTAGACGTAAGCAATCACAAATAACCTCGTTCGACATCTGTCGTATTTTTGTATGCATCTGAATATTTTCTTAGCGCTGGTCGAGAATTCAAACATGAACTTTCTTAACATTCATTTATGATCGATGATTTTCTTTCTAAATAGAAATATTTGGCTATTTTTTTAACTCATGATTTTTCTCTTTGTTGTTTCTTGCCATTCTCATCTTAGCATGCTCGCTTTCGTTTGTGTGTCATTCAATAGTTTTTGCTTCGATCAATATCACGTTATTCGATTATCATTGCAATTAAACTTGTAGGACATTAAATTTGTTAAACAACAACATTAATCTATATGGCACTCTGACAACATCTCGAAGACACACATGAAATTATCTTCGTAACAAATGAATATTCTTTTGCCAGCACACTACGTCTGTGGGATATCGTATGAACTACTTAGTATACAGTATAGGAAAGTAATTGGCAGTCAATATCGCTAGTTCAGCTCATATTTTTGTGGTAGACATAATTGATTCAGTTACGAATATTTCGAAGTCGTTGTTTCATATGCATGAATTATCATATACATATTTTCAGAACCGTAATAAGTATCTCAGTCTTCTATAATGATTTCATGACACAAGAAAGACAGCTTAGTACTATTGTCTTGGCAATAGTGGAAGACAGGCCATAAATGTTTTCTCTCTTGAAGATGGATGCATGAGCTATACGCATCTAAATATTAGTTGTGATATCAAAAATAATTTATTTTAGTATCCGAAGATGTTGTGGATAGAGCAAAGTAAATGACACGAGTTCCATTCATTTAAGAATCGATCTAATGCTGGTTACCATTTGTATCTTCTTTATGTCTAATTACATGGAATAATCATCATGGACGTAACCATCTAAGTAACAACCAAGGAGAAAAATGCGAGACTGCTAGACTTTTGAATATGATTGAAGTACAGGTGGAGCACAGTGAAGTACAGGAAGTCCTCTGTACTTCAGATGTGCTTCAGCTGTACTCTATCTGTACCTCAACCGTACTCAAAAGTTTAGAAGTCTCGCTTTTTCCCGCTTGGTAACAACTGTCCACAAGTGTTACTATTGGATTAATTATTTAATATTCATACACTGAGGGAAAGTGTTTCATAAAATCAGTAACAATATTATGGAAAAGAATAGCATCCAGTGTACTATTCTAATTTTAATTATCGAATCGTGACTCTTGAAAATTTAGAAACATCAGAATGCATCAATTCAATTAATATATTCAATAATATTAGACATCTTAATTGGCTAATTTAAAGTGAATCGAAATGAATACTACTCTTTTATTTCATAACCTTCCTATTCAACTATTGTTGTCTTGCTCAAAAGTGAAATCTTCGACTTACTAGGCATACCTGAAATCAATGGAGGCTT
>CAJNOP010000285.1:11660-29580 GCA_905250075.1 Rotaria sp. Silwood1
CCCCCCCCCCCCCCCCCCATTACAGGTTGCAACAACCGTATTCATCAAATAGCTGGTGGTGGAGAAAAATAACTTCAAATTAGAAAACAAAAAAAAAATTTTATCGAGTATATAGCAATAACTATAAATGAAATCCAGCGCGCTTAAATGAAAAAACAATATTTTCTTTTTTAATATACAAATAAATAATAAATTGCCGCTCTTTTCATCGATTCTCAAGGAAAACAACTATAGTTGACGAGAACTCTTTCAGTATACATATGATGCGTCAGGTAACAAAGCTAAAGGTATACGTGAGTTCCACATTTCAGCTCCGCAGGAGCTGCGCTAACAAGCTTTCCTATTCATCATCGGTTAGCTTTTATATTTACATTACATATACTAAGTGGTATTGATAATAGAGGTAACATATAATCACTTTTTAAGCAAATATGAGACCTAACCGGCCATATATGGGAAAGAAACCGAATAAATACTGAGATAACTTGCTTATAGGCCATCATGTATGCCAATGAATTGAGAAAATAAATTTGAGAGCCAGAATCTTCGTAATTTTACTGATAGTGAACGAATGAATCACAATTATTATTATAAGATACTATAAATTTTCAGTTGCAATGGGAGTTTGTGTGGGTGCAAGTATGTAGCTGTGAGGTTTTTGATGCTGTTGTTTCCTTCAATCTCTCACAACAGTAACTCACCCACACCCACACCCACACCCACACCCACACCCACACACCCACACCCACACCCACACCCACACCCACACCCACACACCCACACTCACACCCACACCCACACACCCACACCCACACACCCACACCCACACCCACACACCCACACCCACACCCACACCCACACACCCACACCCACACACCCACACCCACACCCTCTTTGCTATCCAACTGCTATAGTCTGAGATTTATTTCATATAAGTTGTAAATCGACAACGATGATAACAGACTTCGAAAAAACAAACAAGACAGCGAATACAATTTAATTTTAATCGGAATTGTTTTTGTTAAGAGAAGTGCAGATTTGTCAATAGATGAATCTTCTATTAGTTCCCAAAAGGTTATTTTTTTCATGATTCACATGAAAAAATCAGTAAGGAGTAACAAGTACAATGCAATGTATACAAATGTAGAATGACAAATGTGATATCGTTCAAGAGAAAAGCATTTGATCTATTTGAAGCAACAAGAGAATGAACTGATGAATGGTTTTTTTCTTCTGATTGAGGGGGTGGGTGTGGAAGAAGAAAAGTTTTCTATCCACAACCTTGTTGGTATTTCTAGTCATCCCTATCATTTTATATTTAAAAAAAATGGCCAGATGAGCGAAAGTATATTCTATTGATTAGACAGTAAATTATTCAGAGTTAATATTCGTTACGATATTTGATCGACACCGTTCGAGTGTATTAAATTTAATTTATGTTCATAGTTGATTGATTTTTGTTATGAGATTCGTCTCATAACCATATCATAATTGACTCTAAAGTCTGCTGAACAGGCATCGTTTTGAGCAAGTTGAATTGCATCATTGAAATATTGACGAGCTTTCTCTAAATTTCCACGTTTGAATTCCAATAAACCGAAATTATTTAGCACGACAGCTCGTTCGACTTCAGAACTTGGTTCTTCTTGAAGAGCTCTCTCGAAATGTTCTTCTGCAGATTTATAATCACCATCTTTCAGGTAAATGTGACCTATGTTGTTCAAGGCATGCATTCGAGATGGATAAATATTATGGGAAAAAAGAGCTTTTGGTGATGATGATGATACTTCGTTATCGTGTGTTTCTGTTAACTTGATTAATTTTTCTGCTTTTCGATAATACCTTAAGGCTCTCAAGTATGCACCCTGGTTTTCCTCTAATATAGCCATATTAAAATAGACATGCGCACGAGTCTCATCAGTTTTATTCGACTCGCGTAGCATGCGTTCATAAAAATTACTTGCATTTGGATAATCACCGAGTTCTCGTAAAATGTCGCCAATAGACAAATATGTACAATTTCGTGTATACCGTTCAATATATTCATTCAATTGAGAGTCATAATCTGCGCATGATTGAAGTACAATCCGCCAATGATTTGTTGTTGTCTCTGTCATCGATACAATTTTCCAAACGAAACCCATAAAAAATAGAATCTCTTCGTCATCTGGGTTTGCACTCACTAATTTCACATTTGCATAAGGTCTGATTAAATTTGTTGTTGTCGAATCAATATTTATCTCAAATTGAACGCTATGGTTATCACCTCGAACGGCTCCACTGCCAGAGAATATTGCTGAAACATCACGTTCTTTTGTTGTTGAAAAGAGTCCATGCATGGAAATATAATGGCTAACGTGATCTTTGAATTGTTGTACGATATCGCTTGAAAATCTTTTGCCGCGATAAAATGTTTCGCTGGTTTGATTTCCATTCAGTTTTTGTTCATTGGCGAGTTGTTCTAATTGCTTGTACAGATCGGCTAAGTAGCAACCAAAGCGAAATATACTCTCGACATCTTCGAGTCTGCAAGCTCGATTGATGAGTCGAAAGAGACATGAACTCTGGGTATAATGATAAATTGCTTTGTTTGATTTGTATTCTTCTGCAATTTTTCTAATATTCTGTGCATCTTGAGGGTATATTGCTGTGTTCATACAACAAAGGTCCCATAAATGCTTGAAGTTATATTCTTTATATGGCATTTTTATAAGAATTTCAATTAAAGATTGAAACAGTAGAAATTTGAGTGACTGCTTATTCAAATCACAAAAAGAGCTTTGTGCCGAAAGTGACTTGACAATGTCGAAAGCTATTGGTGGTTCATCCAAAATTATTTTATCATCCATATTGTCTTCAGAATTTTTGTTGGCTTCTTCGGTTTTCTGAAGATCCTTAATAATTGGGCCAAGCAGCTTTTCGATCATGGAACGGATAGATGCGAGATTAGGAGGCGTCGATGATGTATGATTCTCTAGTTGTAATTTATAGAAACATCGAAATTGGTCTCTCCGGTTCACTAGCATTTCTATTGCTGTGGCTTCCTCTTGATTCGTGCTACTTAGGATAAAAACTATATGTTTAATAACGAGTTCATCTTGAAGATAACCAGTTAAATCTTTGATATTGTCAAATATACGCATATAGGGAAAGTTCTGATAGAGATATATCTCCATTTGACGTAGTACTTGAGCTGAGACATTTTCGTCGTGATACCATATGCTCATTAAATTTTGAGCCGAAGCTAACAGCTCTGTACGTACCATTTCTATTTTCATAAATTATTCGTTCTGCTAGAATTCGATTCTGTGTGAAAGGTCTAAATATGATTTCACGTACGAATGACTAATTAGATAGTAGAATCTACAAAATGAAGATAATATAGTAATTTGAAAAAAAAAATCATCTTGATTACGAAAAAAAGCACACTCGTGTATGAGAGTTTTTATTAAAGGACAACAACTCTTCGATTTTAGCTTCAAAAAATTGGCGAGATTTCACATCTTTTGCCAGTTGAAGAGCTTGGCGATAATGATCAAGTGAATATTCATACTCTACTAGATGATAGTGCATTTCTGCTATTTTGTTTAATACTGTAATTCTGTCAATAGAAGGTGATTGAGGAGGCGATATATTTGCAACTGTTGAACTTTTGTCTTGTATTTCCATCGACATGTTCTGAATGTCGAATTCTAAAACTTTCTTAAAGAAACTTAATGCTTGTTGTTTATCATCCATTTTTGAATACATCAAGCCCATATTGTTGTGAATCGATGCGAGGCTTGAGTGATCGGATGGAAGTACATCCAAAAGGTATTCATAATAATTTTTAGCAGCATCACATCGTTTGAAAGCGGTTAAATAGTTGCCGAAGGTTAACCATGTAAGTTGACAGCCCATTTCGATTCGAAGCTGATCTTTTAAACGCTTTATAGAAGCACTGGCGAGCTCAACTTGAGCTCGCCAAACACCATCGGGTGTCGACTCAATGGATACTAAACGAAAGAGAGTGCCGAGACTTGAAACTACCGTGTTTGAATTTGGATCCATTAAGACTGGTGTATCGGATAATCTGAATTCGAAGAGAACTACAGTGAGTTGATTGTCGACCGCTCGGCGACAAGTTTCAACTATAGATTTGAACGACCGCGAAGCCAAAACGAATGTATGTATGGCAAGTAAAGCATTCGAGTTGTTTTTTATCATCTCTAAATCATTTTGTGAGACTAGTTGAACTCGATAAACTGTAGCAGGAGATGGATCGAGTATTTTTGCCAAAGACATGATGTATTGATTTATTTCCTTCAATTTTGGTATCGATTCTTGTAGTTTAGATGTGTTGAATTGTTGGAAAAGATTATTGATTACCATATTTGCTTCGACCAAATTATAAAGTAGTTCATTGGCTTTGTTCATATCGCTATCTGTGGTACTAGTTGATCGGATCGGTAATTGTTGTAGTATGTCACTGAATAATTGAAAGAAGAGAAAATCAATTTGAGGTTCGGTAAGTGTCTTCAAAATATTAGGCTCGAGTCTGAAGACACTCATAGCTGGTGTATGAACTCGACTTTGACGATAGAAACAAATATCGGTTGTAAGCTGCTCGAGTAGGTCTTCATTGAGAAAAAATATCCCACTCAGTTTTGAATAAGACGATATCGTTGGAATTTGCTCATTAGATTCTAGATCAGTAATAATGTAGACAGCATGGACAGCTTCGAGTCCAACTACTGACCGGATATCTTCCGGCCCGTTCATCAAAATAATTAGGAAAACAGCTGTTGAATTACTGCCTTGAATAGAATCAATACACGTATCCATATCATCAAATTTGTTAATTTTAATCTTTGGATGAGAGAGATCAAATGATCGAGAACTATTGAAATATAATATAACAATGCGCCATGTGCCCAAGTCGTCTTCGACTGAGTTATCGAACAACATTGAAGTACTAATTTGAGCTGCCTGTGAATACAATTCGGTCAACAAATTTTTAGATCGTGACCAGCGAGAAGGGCATTGCATAACTGACTCGACGTCTTTCTTCATTTGTTCGGTTATCAAATCCAGCGAAGGTTCACTAACAGCCTTTGAATAACCTTTCGTCCAATCAAGTGATTCTGCACATGCAGATTCCTGATAAATGTAGATTTTTTCGATCCAAATGTGTTTGTGTATCAATGGTACAATGAAGCGGCCTACTGAAGCTGGTAGGATGACATAAATTAGTTTATCTTTTATTGATAACAATCGCCAAATACAGTTACAATCATCTTCAAATGAGACGACATTGATATTATTATGCTGATCCATCATTATCGACGGTAATGTCAATTTATGAGATGCTATCAGAATGTTGATATCTTGTTTGAAAGTCTTCCTTCCTGTTGATGCATCTACAAGAATATCATTGGATGATTCTGTTCTGATTCATAGCTCTAGCGGGCGCACTAAAATAAATGTCTCTGCAAGTATTCTCAATATCAAGCTTAAGGTCCATCGTCAAGTCTTGATCATTTTATAAAAATTCACGTTCAATCCTCGAAGCACATGCCATAAGTTTTTCTACAAAACATTAAGCAGAAAATTTGGATAAGACATACAGAGAGGCCTCAATTAATCCAACTTTCACAGATGATAACCAATAGGTTTAAATCTATTCGTTGCAAATTTGCATTGAAAAACAAAAACATATAGCAATCTTGTAGTGTATGTGAGGCTTTATCTTTTGACCATGCCAGTAAAACTCTTTCTATGAACACCCGCTACATAAGATAAATATATCTTTTGTTAAATGCAAAAATATAGGTTTTGAATCCGGAATTTTGCGGTTCTTCGAAAAAATTTGCATAAGTCAACCAATAAATGAGTCACTATAATCGCGCTTTATCTCCATTTCAACAGAAATGAATTTCGCATCAAATTAGAATTCAGAAACTTCAATAGAGCTCTTCATTCGAGTATATCACAACGCATAAGCATATTGTTACGTGTGTTCGACTCAATATGAATAAAATAGTGTTTGCATCAAAATACTACGGTAAAAGGAACGTGACTGTACATCATGGCAAAGAGCTTATTTAGTCATACGCATAAATGACCATGTTGTGTTATTATGTTTGTATGAAGTTAGAAAAAATGCTAAATTGTTCATTAAAACAGCTTTCGAAAGTTGGTTATGCCAAAGCTTCGCATGTGATTTATCTAAGTTTTTTACTCAACATTTTGTAGTGAAATATCTGATACGTTCTTTGTCAAGAATTCAAGGTGTAAACCATTTGGAAAAAAAGATTATAGCTTGGTGATAAACCTTGAGGAATATTTATTCTGATGCCCAGGTTAAAAACTTGAGAGTTTTACCAGAATATTCTAAGAAAAAAATTGTTTTTTCCTAATTTTAATAGAACATGCCTGAAGAAAGTTTCTTTTTTTATGAACGAGCCTTACGAGTGACTGTTGAAATCTACAGCGAGCAAAAATTGAAACCGAACCACTATCTGCATCACAAACTATAACAGATATGTTAATATTTTGTATTCGAACATGGGAACTCGGTTCCTAAGACCTCTTATCAATTTGAAATCCTCTATTTCCAAAGAACTCGTTGTTTTTTCTCTCCAATTATGCTCTTCCAGTAACCAACTATAGACGATGACATGTTTCGACACCTTACTTCTTTGACTCCATCATGAATGGCCATCGGCATGTTCATGTTCTTTTTCGATGATAAAAGATGTTTTTTAAAAAACTGATAGAAAGAACGAGGGTGCTCCTAAATAACAATGTGGAATATATAAATACGCTGATTGTGATTTCTCACTAATAATCGAGATCGATCTTCAATTTGCTATGGCAACTCAGCTTTTAAGATAAGGCATAAACAAGAGACAAAGGAAGTCTAATTACACAAATTCTTATCATTATTCATTTGTAGAAGCCGGAGGCAAATCTAAGACTTTTTCTTCGCGAGCAAACTTTGTTACTTTTGATTGATACATGTCTTTTCTTTAACGAGAGAAATTGTGTCTTACACTTACTATCATCGACAAAGTTTCCATTGAAACATTGTAAACAGAGACCGACGATATCTTTGCAACAAGTATGAGCAGATTCGACAATAATACGTTCAGTAGGCGATTGGTACTAAAAAACAATATTCGTCATCAGACTTCCTAATATGTCTCGCGTGATAAAAAGTAAACCTTAACAAGCTGCACATGCTCTGTTTCACGGGTGACTCTGGATCTACTCGGTTCGATCAATGTGGCTATTTCAAAAAGCTGTCAAGATAAGTCATGAAAATGTTTTCCAATATAGATACTTGATTGTTTTGAAACGAGCAGAGTGCTAGAAGAATCTGATGCTGCCACGTTGCCATTCGACCTAAAAGAAAAGTATCACGATGATTGGTCACTAGTTCTGCAAAAATTTCATTGGCTGAAGTCTGTGAGAACTGCTGTTGGGTATTGAAAACTTGGATGATAGACTTAATAAACTGTATTTCAGAGACTTAAGTCAATCAAAAATTTAGTTGTGATACTGAACACGCAACACTTTTTTTGACAATGGTTACTTGTTTCAGGTACCAAATCAAACTGCTATCGATCTATTGAAATAAGATGATTATTGGTCATGGATCATTATGCGAGTCAAACTCAGGCTTGGTTTTCCATTCCAAATAGGATCTTGTCTTATAGGTATCTCTGCTAGGAGTTCATATGTAATTGGGAAATACTTAAAGCGATTACTTTATGCCTTTACTGACTATCGAGAATCTTTAGTCGTGGTTGCTAAGGTATGTAGTAGGATGAAGACAACCGCAAAACTGACTTAAAACTTACACTCACAACTTTCTTTCAAAATAAATGTAACTTCCACAAAAACAGACAAGACGCAATTATCGAGGGTGTGGGCAAACAGAAGACTCACGTCCACATCCGTACCCATAACCACACTCACGCGCACACGCCCTATTCACACGTCATATTCATATGCACTCTATACCCAAATCACTGCGCACATCTCTTCTGATGCTCACTCGATATTAAATTTTTGTACTCGATGATTTTCGTTTTCGACGACATAGAGATTACCATGTCGATCGAATGATAAACCGATGGGCACATTGAGTTGGTTCGATTGTCCTCCTGCACCGTTTCCACCAACAATGATACTTCCCTGTTTGGCTCCATTGGGCAAACGCATGATTCGATCATTCCCTGCATCAGCTACATAGACAGTGCCCAATTGATCGACAACGACTCCATAAGGACATGACAATTGTGTAAGACCATTTCCTTCTCCTTGACCACCAGCCACGACAATGCCTTGTTTTGCACCTTCCACCCATTTCATCACACGATGATTGTTCCATTCAGACACGTAGACTGAATGATCTCGATCGACGAATACGTAGTATGGGAAGGAGAGTTGATCGAGACGATTTCCACTTCCATTGCCACCTGCAACCACTGTTCCTTGAGATTCTCCTCTTCGATATCGTCTCACTGCATTTGTTCCATAGTCAACGACATAGAGAGATCCATTCTCGTCTATTGTCAAACCCACACAAACGATGTAGGAGATGATTGTTTCTCCACTTGTCCCATTTCGACGAGGCCATCGAACCACTCTTCTATTCAACCAATCGGAGATGATTAGACAATCTCTCTCTTTGTCGACAATCACATCTCGTGGGTTATTCAATTGATGAGCCCCACTTCCTTGTCCATTTCCACCGGCAACCACTCGGCCACTCGTCGCACCCCATTTCCATTCCACAATACGGTGATTGTCTTGATCAGCGACATATATTGTTTGATCTTCATCAACATACAAACCGCATGGGTTTGAGAGTTGATTGATTCCATTTCCATATCCATTTCCTCCAGCAACAGTGAGACCATTCTGTTGCCATCGAGCATTTGGATGAATGTCAATTGAACTTCCACGTAATGGAATCACTGAAATTGAGAGAAACAAGAGAATAAAATGATAAAATAAAAGAGAAGACAATGTGAGAGAACCAGAGAGCATATAGAGAGAAAAAAGTGAAAAGTTCATTTGAATTTTCGCAAAAATCAACATCGTTTCAAGTTTCGATTTGTTTTCTCGACATTGTTTTTTTCTTTTTTATCTCTTCTTTATAACAGAAGCGGATACATAATATATACGCATTGTGAGTGTTTTATCTTCATCTTACGTTTTGTTTTTTTTTCTTCTTCTTATACTTTTGATAATACATACATATATATATATATCTTTACCGATATATACTTATGTACACAGTTACATCCTTTTATAATTTCTACAAAAAATAAAACATAGAAAAAGCTTACAGTTTATGAAATATACATATATCGTCAATGTCAAGACGACATCTACGTAATACTAATTAATATATAAATACCTTTCGAATACATAACTTTATAGTCTCCAAAAAAAAAATTTTCTTTTCTACTACATATATATATATATATGTAACAATTCTACTCAACAAACTAGTACTACAAGTAACGTTCGTCGGTTCGACTCACTTGATCCTCGACTGTATCAGACAGAAGTATACAAGTCTCATTCATGGACACCCAGCTATGAAACAGCTGATTAAGGGAGAACTTATCACATATGTCGGATTGACTGAATTTTCAATCTGAAAAATCGAATTGGTTGAAAGTTCAACATTAAAAGCACGAGAATCGAACACTTATCCAACGTTTTTTACGCCGTTTCACCTTTCACTCTCACAAAAACAGACGAAAATTTATTTTATTTCATATAACCCTTCCTACACTTGAGAAAAAATTATTTTCTCAAAAAAGCCTTTTCTCCTAAACCAAAAAAATTCAATTCAAAATTTCGAGAAGCTGACCTCAGATTCAGATTCCCCTACCCCGATTTACTTTCGTCAACCTTTATAAAGTATCGTTATTTTCTCAAAAAACCCTTTCCTCAACCCAAAAAATCAATTCAAAATTTTGAAAAACTAACTCCAGATTCGGATTCTCCGACCCCGATTTACTTTCGTGAACCTTTAAAAAATATCGCTGATTGGATGTTTTTTTGACCCCGATGTTCTTTTGACCCTGCCACAAACCCACACACACACAATCCATTTTTTTCATATGACCCTCCCTACAGTCGAGGGAATATTAACACAAAATTCTTTTTCCTCAAGGATACTTGCTAGATGAAACATTCTCAATTTCTTTTTACATTCATACTGTGTAATACAGACAAAGATGGATCCTTTAAAAAAACAGGAACGAATGTAACTTGATGTACATATTTAGGATAACTTGTAATATTACATAAGAATTCATGATTGTTATACAGAATAATTTTTTATCTACAGGCAATCATATTTTTATCATCATCTTCGTGTCTTCCAATTATTCAGACATCTGATTATACACACAAACTCCATTCATTTAAAATAGATACAATCTATTACAGTATAAACAAATTTATTAGAATCTTTTTATGTAACTGTTTCGACACTACTCTAACTTCTAAATTTCTTTAAATAGGTTTTTTTAGTTTCATTTACTGATTGATCGATTCTAAGTGAAATCATATTATGTTAGTTCTAGTTTATCATTAGGACAAGTGCCTTTAAAACTCTATATAGATATGCATTTGACTCATAAATAAAAATTGTGTATTTCTCTCAGTTTATATCTGAAATTTGATGAAATCAAGTGTATGATGAAAAATATCTGTTTTTTTATCAATCTTGTTTTGAATATCCCATTCTATTATTAGTGCGCCAATTTTATTTATGAGAAATTGATGTATGATATCAGTAAGAACATTTCTGAAAAGATTATGAAATTAAACAATTAAAACACTTTATTAAGATGATGGTCTACGTTGTGCATCAGCACAATTCACACTGAGGAAAAATGTGTTTTCTTTTAAGTTCATTTTTCACATTTCATTTGTTTTTAATAGATTCGCCTTTTAATTCTTTACAAAAGTTGTTAAGTAAACCATTTTAATGTCATTTTTCCGTTACATGTTTTGGCTTTCTAAGTTTTACATATTTTGATAAAATAATAAAACTTGTAATTATATAATGACTAGTCGGAGGAAAACAATGATTTTTTCTACTTATTAAACATGTTTTCATCTGTCCCATAGTATTTATATAAATGTAGAGAACTGAACAGGATATATACTTCGTCACAAATATCGAAAAAATTTTTTACTTAAGGTCATTTTTTAGCACGTATCAGTATTTTAAATCAAACTTATAATTCTGTTATATGTGCAATTCAATAGTGAATTAAATCAGCAAGAAAAAAAATACACATAACCTTATTGATTTATTTTTTGTGAATCAATGTTTCTTTGAGAATTAGAAAATAATCTTTGAAAATTTTCTAGGGAATAAACAAAAGAAAGATATTCATGTACATATGAAAATGACTCGCTTTTTTTTTCAATGATGTCCGAAATTTTATGTGATGTTAGAATTTGCTTAGTTAAGTCGATGTGCCCTTTTCATCCATGTATAGAAATATTGCATTACGTGCATTCTACTTTCATGTTATACTTATTAACTTAAGGAAATATTTAACTATCTAAGTTTTCAATATTATAATTTCTCGCATAAGATATTTTGTTATGTTAGTGCTCTAACTCTTGTTATTATACATTTCTCCTGGTAAAAAAGAAAGCCTATCTGACTTTGTTGCAGAAAAAACCAAAATATTTTCCATAATTCTGAGAATTGAAATGGAGAAATTTACTGAGATAGAATGTACTAGTAGTCCAGACAAATAAATATAACTGAGAAGCTAACAACATCAAATGCATCCAAATTTTAGAGATTATATTTCATCAAGATGAGATAATTAAATCCAAATTTAGATGAATTCTTCTAGAAAATTCAGTAGACATCGTATCATATATCTGAAGTTGGACATGCATAAAAAGAATATGTATATATATATATCTAGCATAGGTACTATCATAAAATGTTATTTTTCTAGTTATTTCCTCGTGGATTCTAATGTTAAAGTAGTTTGCATTATGATGTTGCATATATTTCTATGTTTAAGATAGTAAATAGGTTTTTTCCTGGTAATATTGTTGTACTCATTCAACGAAGTTATCAACTAACGAGGGAACATTCCCAACTGTCACATCGCTTTTAAGTCGAGTGTATGCGCATCATGTAGGCCCTAATGATCTATGAATACTCTGAAAAAAGTTCGTGCTGCTAGCTTATTACTCCCGAAATATTGCATTTTTACTGTATATTTAAGCAAAAACCCGTGGTTCCCCTCAGGAACACTAAGAAAACTGAGTTTTAAATTTCGACTTGAAACTTTGTACATAGATAGGCCTCAATGAGAATAGTTTATTGTGAAAGTTCCAGATCTTTTGATTGCTCCTAGTCTGAAATAAGAACATCGGAATCTACTGATGTGTATAAGCGATTTTACCATAGCTGTATCTTAGGATAGGAACAACGAAAAGATCTGAAACTTCCACAATAAACTATTCTCATTGAGGCCTATCTATGTACAAAGTTTCAAGTCGAAATTTGAAACTCAGTTTTCCTAGTGTTCCTGAGGGGGACCACGGCTTTTTGCTTAAACATACAGTAAAAATGCAATATCTCGGCAGTAATAAGCTAGCAGCACGAACTTTTTTCAGAGTATTCATAGATCATTAGGGCCTACATGATGCACATACACTCGACTCAAAAGCGATGTGACAGTTGGGAATGTTCCCTCGTAAGTACAATGAATTTTCTTTCTTTTAAAATATTTCAATAAATAAAAATTATATTTTTATAGTTACTTTTCTTTTTTTGAGTGAAATCAATGAATGTAGACGAAGAAACATCACGATTTCTCGCTCATTACAGTCAATGCAAAATGATGTACTCTTACATAAATCAATAGATTCTATTTGATTCAATAAGGGTGTGGGGTGTGGGTCTGAGTCAACTCAATAGCTCTACTAATATTCACATTCACGCCCACACCCACACCCCACCCTAAACAGTAAGATTTCGCTTTTGAAGGAATTTTGGATTGATTATTTGTACGTCGCTGTGGAGCATTCTGAATACATCCGAAATTTTGGATACACTCGGTGTATCCATAAGAACTTCGGAAACGGATTTTGGTTTTCTGCCATACTTTTTGGAGACAGAAAATTCTGGAGAACCTCTTTGTTTTCTGTGGAAACATTTCGGAAACTGTAAAAGGTTGTTTCCCATATCCCAAGGGATACCTATTCAATTGTCTAGCAATATCAGTTTCCTACAGTACCCCAAAGGGTTCTGAACATACGATTGGATTTCCGATATCACGAAGATGGTATTCCAAAATACTTTAGGAGTGTTCAAATGGGTAATGTAGGGTATCAGAGTGTTCCAGAACGCTCGGAAGCGAAGAGGGTATTTTTGGAAACGCTACAAGGGTCCAAAAACTCTAGTGCAAATCTTTAAAGATTTTCAAAAGGGTTTTCGAACGTGTTTGGGTTTTTTGGTAATCAGATTGTTCTAGAGAGTAGTCAAATGAAAGTCTGAAGTAACAAAATAAGAGGTCAAATCAAGATACGAAACTTATATCTATATGAATTGAGAAACCTTCGCTCTGGCTACCGAACTATCCTATATAATTAGTAGTTCTAAAGATTTTGGGACAATGATTATAGGTACAAATCGATCCAGCTATTTTCATAATGTATCCATAGGAAAAGATTCGATCCGATGAAGGATCAATTCATGTTAGTGAGTTAGATGTAGGAGAATGTCAAGAGAGATACATGTATCTAGAATAGACCCTCTAGCAGAAAACTATTCGCTGATGAATTGTTTTATTTTATAGATTTTGTATGACAACCTCTGTGATACAATGTTTTTAAAATAAATCATTGGAAAAATCTTTCCAACGATAAGTTAATTTATAGTCAGATGTATTTAGATTAACCCTTTCGCAGCGATGGGTCCCCCGGTGAGACCCACTATAGCATGGTTCAGAAGCTCGTTTATCGTAGAAAAAATTGAATATCTGTGCCATTATTTGACCAAAGGACCTAATTTTTTTATCGTTGGTAGAGAAATGCTTATAGTTCATATTGATAAGAGAAACATCGATAAAATATGTGTTGAAGTACTAGAGTTGCTAAAAATAAAGAAATGAAACCTTTCTCGAATTATGAGAAAGCAATATTCATATCACCGCGAATGGGTTAATCTTATAAAATGCATTATACTTCCATAATATGTGAAATAGATAAAAATCTTCAGGCACTTTAAAAAGATCCAATAAATTCTAAAAAGATAAGTCCCGATAGCCCCCAAAATAATGCTGTTCTTATTGACCTGTCGCTGAATAGTGATTGATTATCATGCATGAAATCTACATATAGCACTGATTGTCTTACCTTTCTTGGTTTTATCAGTTCCAGAAGTCTGCTTGCTGAACATAATTTCTTTTTCGCGCCATTGCATACTCTTGCTGTATGTATCCAGCACCAAAGTGATCAAACTGAGCTCATCATGCAAACGGGGAAGTAAAGGATCGTTCGACGAAAATTCTTGTAACACGCGATTATAGTACTTTTTAGCCAGTTCAAATTTGCCCATCCTCCGTAACAACTTGCCCAGTGTCCACAAATTCGTCTCCCCGGTGTCGATTTCCTTCTTCATGTTCGCAAGAGCTTCCTGCAAATTATGTTCATTATCGCCACACAAGGACATTTGTATTTTCCACACTTGATCATTACCGGGCTGGATAGATTTGAGAAAGAACACCGAACCAAGCATAAACAATACTTCGGATTCTTCAGGAAAACTGCTAAGACTGCTAATATCAGCAAATGGCTTCGCCGAGACCACTTTCGGATCAGCATCGATTGCAAATAGAACTCGTTCTAAATCAGTCTTGTGAGCCCTATCGCCAATAAATAAATCAGCTATTTGATACTTTTTGCTGGTGGAAAAAAATGAACTTATAGAAATGAGTTGGCCAATGCTGTTTTCGAGATAATCTAGCTCATCTCTTGACATTAACTGACTTCGATAAACTCGAACAGGTTGCTGACATTGATAATGCTGTAGCTGATGATATATGTCGACAATGAATGAACGATACAAGAACATCATATGAACATTTTGCTTGCGCAGAGCCGCATTCAGAGTCTTGTAAAAGAATGAATCACGAGTGTACCACTGCAAAGCATTATCAGATGTGTAATCGCTTTGGAATTCACATAGTTTGGCCAGTTCGGCACGGTTGCCTTTGTATTCATTCTCAAAACAAGAGATGAGTTCCTCTCTATCCGTATCATTGGGTTTTAATCGAAGAAGACAATCAATAAGTAATTCAGAAAAAATGAATTGGCTATTCCTTCCTCTCGTAGATTTTCCAGCATCACCGTTGATACTAAACATGTTCATCGGCAATGGTTCTTCCATCTTCATCTGTTTCTTATGATCTGCTTTAATTTGAGAAATTAGCTCTTCCGATTCATCAACAACGACCTTCACCTAAACTGGCGATACAACACAACTGACCGATGTCAGAAGAGTCCTACCTTGACGAATTCATGTGCCCACTGTTCGTCCTTTTCCTTGTCTTTGGAACTAATATATATTGCTGACACTTGCCGCAATTTGTGAATGGCAGGTACCACTTGTCGAGCCAACTGGTCGCTAACGATGAGCAATAGTCGATCGTGTTTTTGCCTTTGCTCAATATATTGCTTACATTCGGTCACATCTTGAAATGTCTTGAGATGATTGATAATCGAACGCAATTTTTGTTGCATATCTTGATTCTCTTCGCTGTAGACGTCTGAGTCAAGCCAAATAAGGCTGAATATTTCAAGAGGATCGCCATTGGAATTGGTAAGAGAATCAATAGAAGGTAGACTAGCCATAGCCATCTTGAAAATTAGAAACAACGAAAATATACCTGTTCAAAAGCTTCTTTCATTGACATGAGAATCGAATTCACTTTGTTTTAGACACTTATAAAAGAAAATGTATCTCACAGTTAGAAACGAACTCAGGGAACACGGATCACTTCTTTGGGAAGATTTTCCTTATAACGAGAGCAAAAAAGAATGAATTTATAAAAACAAAAACCTTTGTATTCTTCACGATGAGCTCGCTCAACATTTCTGGCAACATGGCTGTTTCCACTTTTTTCTTTTATGTGTCATTATCGGTACAAGCTTTTCTCAAGGAGATTGGGTACAGCTGTCGCCATGAATTAAGAGAAGATCAACTCTTATCCCCGCCACTACCCGCACCCTTCACATGGATATCTTGTGACGTTGTCGAAACGTTTTCAATCTCACTTTTCGTTATCACTGTGTGATGCAGAGCATATCAGACTAATTCTGAGATAGGGTACTGCAAGACACGCAGCTTCTCATCTTTATTCTTATCAATATGAAGATTGTACTGCTGTGTCAGTAGCATTTCTTTTTACCTTTTGTTATCAACACTTAATTACATTATGCTGATAGTTAAACTCTCGTCTATTGATAAGCTTAACTTGATGTATAGCATTGGTAAAAAAGCAAGCAAACTAATTATGTAATATACAGATATCATCAAAGAAATTGATTCTAATTAAAATAAAAAATAAGTATGAGAGGAAGACAGCAAAGTGAACTAAGGAGCCTGCTAAGTAACTAGCATGTATCGATCGTCTAAAATAAAAGTCGATCATTCGAATTAATATCACGGTTGTCTCAATCGTGTCTAATACGCACACCATATTGAAGCTATTTACGAGCTATTCGATAATTATTCGTCTTCTATAATAATAACTGTCTGGCCTTTTTGGTGTTGAGATGATTCCGGTGTCTACAGTGCTAGTGGCGATTACTGCAGTAGTATCGATTTTTAAACAAAAAGAGACAAGTATGAGCAGCAAAAAAAAGCATTAAGAAATTGTTTGAATTACTTGAAAACTGTTGGAATGTGTTTCTTCTTTTGCTTTGCCGTTATCAACACCAGTCGTTGACGGACCACCTAAAATACAAAACAATGACTTATTTTACAAGAACTTTTGTCTGCCATCTTCAATCAAATTTAGTGTTATATACTATTTAGTGGCTTACTCGAAGTAGAGGCAGGTCTCATCGGTATCGACAGAGGAAATAGAGGCTTCTTTCAGCGTGAGAGTGTAGATATGAGAGAAAGACATAAGAATGTGCGTGACTAAGACTATTTGTTTTATTGTGAATGTGTCAGATCTTCTCTTCATCCCCACTCGCATCCATACTCTTTAACTACCACAACGTCTTTTGACTTGATCCAAGTAGATATCTGTATAAATTCATCTTATTTTCTGTGAGGAACGATAAGGCCATGAGTTGAAAATTGTAAAAAACAATGTAAAAAATGCTCTTTTTTTGAGCGAAAATCAAGGAACTTTTGCTGTTCTGTTTAGATTCGCTTGGTTCCGACTTCAAAGAAGTTGGAAATTTCTATTTTGAATACCAGATTGAAAATCAGCGACTAAACCTACGCCTGGAAACTCAATCATATAATTAGAAAAAACCTGTTTTTAGTTCAAAGTCTCACTTAGGGCCACTTACGCGATAAGGGAAGAGTGTGGGTGTGGGATGTGCGTCTGTAGGTAACGAGGAATAATACATTCACACCCATACCCTTTTTCTCCTATATATTTGTTTCACTAAAACTTTGAAAATCACATCGAAAATTACGGTTCTATGTAGAATATTGTAGCATATTCCAAATTTCAGCAGATCCATTTCTTTTAAGAGGGTGTGGGTGAGTGTATTGGTGGGAGTATGTTGTGTCATTATGATCTCCTCGTCACGGACCCACACACACACGGACGCTACAGCTATTCCCACTTCACACCCACACCTTTTGCCAGCAATATATGACTATTGTAAAAAGATAAAGTTT
>CAJNOP010000285.1:29680-93952 GCA_905250075.1 Rotaria sp. Silwood1
AAATACGTCATTGCAATCTAGTAGTATCCTGGCTGGAATCATTAACTGGTTAAAACGTGTTGAACAAAAGAGAGAATCTTGGGCACTATCGTTGAAACATTTCCATTTAACGCGTTAATTGCTCATTTTTGCAAGTCAGAAAACAGTGGTCAATATGTGATACAATCAAAATTCCTTTTTGTTTCGATGTAAAACATTATTGTCGATATGTAGAAACAATTTCAAACAAGTTTTCATCTACAAATACAACAAAAATAGAATTTTAAAGACAAGTTTTCATTCTTATGATTTTGAATCAATTGAAAAACTATTTTTTCTCAACATGACGTATTCAAATCAATTAAAATTGAGACATACAATTGAAGTTATATTTATTCTAGAATATCTATCACTATGAGATTTCAACGAAAAAAAAGAACGAAAAAAGAAAAAAATGTGTATTATTTACACAATAAAAAATACAATTGGAAATTTTAGTCACCTTGACGTATGGTGAATACAATTCTTTTTGTAGTTAATGCACTTTGCATAACTTGTATTTTTTCTTTATTTGACATTTTATTTTTTTAATTTTACTTTCACAGCATCGTTTCATCAGAAAAAAAATTCTCTCTGTTTTTCGAACTAAAACAACTTGAACAAATCTATTAGAAAATTTCATTGTCGACATATGTATTATTCTAATTTTTTTGCAGAATTAATCCAATTTACCTCGAAAATTTACGCGTACAAATAATGATTTTGACAATCAAATGAATTCTCTTCCAAATAATTAATACAAATTGATGAAAACGGTCGATAACAGATATCATATTGAGTCTGTAGAAAAAAAAAAAATATCGATTAACCAACAGGTAAACTTTTCTTTGCCATATACATATACAGTAAAGTTTTACGACGATCTTACATAATCGTATATCGTTGTTTTCTATTGATACGTATTCAAATTTGAACAATCGATGAAATTTTGCAACAGTTATAGAGAAAAGACTATTTTTTATTTGTGAACTTTAGTTTTTCTTCTTCTTTCTTTTTTACTTTAACTTTTACGAGTACAAACGCTATGTTATTGAATGATGCAATATTATGACCGCCAAAGATCAAGATCTGGTCCGTTCTAATTGTTTTTCAAGTTGTTGTATCTTTCTGTGAAGTGAAAATATGCTACGATACACTTCATATGTTTTATCTACTCATTTCAATAACAACTTATGCTATGGAAATAAAATTCAATAAGTCCTATGGCATAGATTTTGTTATAGATTATGGATTATTTTTTAGAAAAAACCGAAATCCGAATTTTTACAAGTTTTGATAAAGATTATGTTGAAAGATTTTTCACGAATGAATCTGAAACTTCATCAATTTCATCTTCTCTTATCGAAAGCATTCGCTAAAAATTCCAAAAATGTTTTTTTTTTTAATCTAGAATATGCAAGTCCTCAGTATAGACTCTGTTTCTGCGAGTGATAATCTTAATTTTAATGATATCAGCACAAATAACGTGTTTCTTATTGATTGTTACATATTTCGAATGGTTTGAAAAATTTTCTTTCTCATATCTTTGCTTTGTGTGTTCGTATGCTTGCGCAGGTTTTTAGTGGCCCAAAACACCACTAAAATTAAAGGTGAGAAAAAAATAAAAAAACTGAGGAAAACCAGGATACGCCTGATAAAATCAGGAGACATGTCCTTTGTAGTAAACGCATAGTATATAAAAAAGTAAAGCAAACACTTTATGATCCATATGCTGCCTCATTCGTCAATTGAACACCATAGAATTCCGATGAGAAATTCTCTTAAAAATAGTTCAAACTTACTTAACTTTAAAATTTCGTGGGAACTCGTCAACAAATCGTAATGAACAACGTCTGGATTTCTGTAAATGTTAGTCACCTCTCTCTTTCCGAAACTGTTCGACTTTGACTGACTGTTACTTTCGTTCATTCCTAGAAGGTCTTTTATGCGTGACCTCTATGAACTTTTCTATTCACTGATATATATACCAAAAGAGAAAAATCTTATGTACAGAATAAGTGGAACAGTTTCCCGTACATCATAACTATTGTGGTTCAAAGGTATATGACTACTACAAGCTTTAACTATTAAAGGATAAGAAAAGTAAACGATAGTTAATATCGATGAGAAAAAATTCTACCAGTCACAAGTCTAAAATGATGAGACAAAAAGAAAATTGCCCAACAGACGCTTCATACTACAACAAATCACTTTTGTTTAAATAGATGAATCAAATGCTTTATCTAGTGCATTCTTATATGTCACACTATAAGCCTTGTATTCTTCGATTCGTTATTTTTATTTATTATGAATTGATATTTCAGATTTAGATGGGCCTCATATTACTTTATATTGAATTTTTTTTAGATTAATATTATAGAGTATAGGAATTGATATGTCAAAAGCAGTAACTAAATTCTATGATTCAAAGAAAAAAAAGGTTGTTGTGATACCATCACGAGTCCTAATTATATTAAAACCAAAAATTATTCAAATAATTATCGGAGATAAATCCACTAAATTAAAAATGGCTCCAGAATGGTTTAAACATGACAATCAAAATGAATCATTAAAGAATATTGTTTATCCTGAAGGTATCACTGAAAATGAACAACATCAATTTAATGTTGTAGCTCAATATCGTGCGGCTAATGACAAGCCAAATAATAATTTTTGTAAAGCAACACTTGACCCTAATGAAAGCAATACTGAAACACTTATAATTGCTCTAGACAATTTTGTTCAACAATTTGGTGGAGAACTAAGTTTTACTAATGAAGATTTAACATTTAAAGAGCCAGCTCAGCGTACAGCTTGTGGTATAGGTGACTTGAGTAGTGCTCACTTATTAGCTACTAATTATATTCCTACAGCCCAATTCAGTTTCGTAGTTGATCTTAATTATCAAACTGATCTTGCTCGATCAAGTGAAACAATGCAAAATTTTGTATTAGATTTTTCCAATGCCATAGCTGAAGTATTAACCTGTTCAAATGATTATGTTCGAGTTACATCTGTTAATAAACTAGAAAAAAATCGACGTCAAACGAAAATCGACTTTGGTTTAACGACGCCAGATCTAACAGAAACACAAAAACTTGTCGAAGATCTTAAGGTACATTTGAGATTTTCATTTGTTTGATAAATATGAAGCTTTAATATTCGAGCACATGACATTTGACTCAATTAAGATTGATAAGAGATATCACTTGAAAATTTCGATTCCTATCATCTGGTTCATGTCTTTTTTTTATAGGCTCGAGCTCGCAATGGCTTCGCAAATCATCGAATTCTTAAACATGTTCAAAAAAACGAATATGATTATAAATGGAAGCCTCTCATAACGTATTTTCAGCTACAACCAACTGATTTTGCTCCTGAATTCAATATTGATTACACTTCAAGTATGCCTACAGAGGATAAACGTGGAGGTTTTCCATATTATTTACCAATTGGATGGTATCGGCATGCACTTAAAGTTGTTGATAAGTATCCAGAAGATAAACTATGGCTTGGTAGTGATAATCGTGATGGAGAATGGCCTGTTGCTTTTCATGGTACTCATGGAGGAGCTGTTAAAGGTATTATAGAAAAAGGTCTTTTAATCACTAAAGTCGATCTGATGAGAGAAGAAGCTGTTGAACAGAAAGGAAAATACTTTGATCGACCAGGACTTTATGTAGCAACACATTGTACTGGTGGATCACATCCAACATATACAACACCATTTACCATCAGAAAATCGACAGACGTAACTGAGACTTTTCGAGTTGTTTTTCAATGTCGTGTCAAACCAGATGCATTCACAATACATAAAGGGCCGGTTCAGGAAGGCTATGCATGGCGTTTTGTTGATCCTGATGCTATTCGTCCATATGGTATTTTGATCAAAAATGAAAACACAGAGGAGCCAAGTCTAGAAGATGCCAACTAAAGACCGATTGTGATTGTGTATGAACTTTATTTTTTTCAAATTTTGCTTTTACTTAAATATTTATCAGAGGTGTAGAAAAGAATTTCAATTGAATAAAAGAAGTTTGTTCGTTTCCTTTAATATATTTGTGTTTTGTTTCATTTCAAACAAAAATAATGAATCTGATTATTTGATGGACTGAAAAATAGATAAACAATATTGAAAATACAAGTCTGTCTAAAATTCTTTATTAGTAATTAATAATTTGAATATAATAAACTGTATTTGATGTTAGTTTTTGAGTAAAATGCTTCAATACGATAAAAGTTTTATAATGATGTTAAACCAAAAAAATAGATTGGTCGGTGTTTATTGAATAATCAAATTGAGAGTTATAGTTTTAATTAATATTCCATCGAATGAGTGCAAATGATTGCAATATCATTTATTTCACAATTACCCCAATAAAAATAAAAGTCCTATAACAATCATATTTTTTGGAGTATAGTTAGATTTTTTTCTCAGTAAAAGTATCGAAAAAGTATATTTTTCAATCAACAGAAAAAAAAGTAACTGAGAGTTTTGAGTAGAACATCTGTAACTCGTGCATAATGAACGCTGGACATCTGGTCTTTAGACTGTTCTTAATTAAAAATGCATTGTAAACACCTGGCAGGGTATGACTTAATTTTTCAAAAAGCCTAATGAAAAACCTTTAAAAAATTTTATTGGAAGATTGTATGCGTCTTATTCAAATCGTTCCAACAGTCAAAACTGGAGATCTTTCTATTGTTTCTATCGCAAGTTATTCAATGAATATCCATGTACTTTTTTTTTGTAACTATGATATTAGTTGAAAACGTATGGGATATCACAGAGATATAAATCATTTTCGGATTGTCCCAAGCAGTTTTTATAATTTGAAATAATTCCTATGAATCTATTCAATACTAAATGGTATTCCAATTTCTTTAAAACGTACTAATAAACGAATATCAATGCACACCTAAAAGTGAAAACATGAATTCTTCAGTAAATAAAATTCGATAATAAATAACTTTCTGAGTCGTAGAACAAAAACTAGAAATAATTCAAGTTCTGAATATAATGGTTAATTTCTAAAACTTGAATAAAATTTATCAATCAAGAAACCAAAAAACAGTGACTTATTATTTCAGTTCAAAAGTTTTTGAGCTTACAAATCGTTAAAGAATAAAGAAACAGCTTGATGAATAGGATATTTCTCTGGGTGTGGGTTTGAATCTTCTACTCACCCACACCCACACCCTACTCAAACAGAAACGAATGAAATTGAACTCATAAAAAACTATGAAGAAAACAGAGGAGATCTTCAAGAGAATTTGAAACATAGTGTTACGATTAAAGTTACTTGGAACTCGACGGAACGCCGATTTAAGGGTAAATATTATGTGGACACGATTAAGGGTCATGGTGAAGATGATATTGAACTCAAGTTTGAAAAACCATTGGCACAATCGTCAGAAGAGAAACATAACAATCCATAAGGCCTCCGCTCAGGAAACCCAATTTTTCGATAAAATATCGAAGTTGAGTTTTTGTCATAGAACGATGCATCGAAGCTTCCTCTTTCAGAATATATATAGGTTTTCGAAAAACGATCAGAGTTTCATAGACTTAAAGGTTGATTCAAAAATCTTCTCCTTTCTTAGAAAAATTACTCGTTCTCCCTTATTACAAATCCGATAAAGCTCAAAATTTTCAGATCTCTGGTCTTTATTATAGGAGAGATATATAGGTTCGTATGATAGACAAAATTTTTTCTCGATGCCCTAAAATCAAAATAGCGAGAAGTTACATAAAATAATAAAAGAAAAAAGTTAAAAGAAACACATCAGAATGAGGAAGTATTGAGAGAATTATAACGAATCGAATTATATTTCAAGATTAATTAGATGTTTATAGTATATCTATTTAAATATCTTTAACTCTGATTGGATGTATATTAACATATGACCATTGTTCATCATTCATTTTCGACAAATCTTTTTCAACAATTTCTAATTTTGCGATGATTTAAATATTAATGTTGCGAAAATATAAAAAACTTAGACAACAAATTTTAACTCTACCGATGTTGAAAAACAAAATTATAGAGATTTGGAGAACAACCAATTCACAAATGTGCTCAAAATTGATGAATTCAATACCAAGAAGATTACAATGTTTAATCAACAAAGAAGGTTTATCCAGTCAACAAAAAAGACTATAATGATTTATGAAAACGTAAAATATTATGTTGATTGTTATTGTATTACTAGTGAAAATTAATTATTCTAGATATTTCTTTTGATATAAATTTTTTTCAAACTTTTTTGGGACATTAAAAAAGATTTTGTCTATCGTACGAGCCTATGTATCTCCCTTATAATATGGGCTAGAGGTCTGAAAATTTAGAGTAATATTCATCTAGTTACTAGAGATTAGACGTCCAATTTTGAGCGTTATTGGATTTACAATAAGGGAGAATGAGTAATTTTTCTAAGAAAGGAGAAGACTTTTGAATCATCCTTTACCACAAAAAACTTCGACTCTACTACCAGGTTTTCGGAGAAATTTTCGTGTTTTTCTGTTTTGGAAAAACTGCGTTGTCAATTGCATTAGCATTGAATAGAACATTTTTATATTAACCAGCATGACAGATGGCGTTAGCTATCTTCATCTGTTAGGTCCTTTAAAACGATTCACTGAAATGTATTAAAAGTATGCAATTGTAATATGATTTTTTCTGGATTTGAATGAAAAAATCCACTTCTGGAACTTCTTTAGCGTTTTTCTCGAAACATGGCTTCCAAACTTAAAGCTCTCAATAAGAGTAAACTTTTGTCCAAACGAATTTGTTATAGTTGGTTCCTCAGCTGAGAAAAGTGGGATTTACTGTCGTTGGACCACCATTTTTTATGCTAATTTTAAGACCATTCCACTAAAATGCTCATAAGAAATGAACAATACGGAATATAAAAATTCTGTTCGAATAGAAGTTGCGTACTGACATTGGCTTTAATTTGAAACCAGCCCGAGCTCTCTATCTCGTCTTATGACGAAGTTATATCGATTATTCTGAAGGCCAAACAAATCCTGTGAATCAACTGGAAATCCGATCTAGTATGACCAATCAAGCCGAAATTTCTACCAGAAGCGTATCTCCCCAGGATCACTCATTCCTGAAAATCTCAGCTCGAAAGAACCATCTTAAGTGGGAAATCGTTTCTGAGGGGGCTCCCTTAACGAGCACTGGCTCAGAAATCTCATTTACAAACGTGAACTTGGAAACATAAAGATAATTCCTTGTATGTTTTAGAAAACTTTGTTTGAAAATCTCCAATTATGATACATTCCGATTTGGTGTTCGTAATTTTTCTAGTGTTCATCGCTTTTTTCTTGTAGTAAATAAACTTATTATCAATGAATTTTGATTCTTAAATTTGCATAGTCGCATTTTCTTTGAAGAATTGGTTGTGGCTGTGGCTGTGGGCTAAGAAAAGGCAAATAACAAAGTCACATCAACCCGCATCCACACCACACTCACCCACACCCACACCCACACCCACATCCATACCCACACTTTATGTGGCAGGTAAGCAAGCAAAACAAAAAAAACATCGCGCTTACAATATCAAAGTACGACGTTATTAACCGCATGATGAAAATAGTTGTACACCTTTTTTTTTTTTTTTTACATATTATGCAAATATTATTTCTTCCTTAATACTTTTTCTATATAAAGTCGTGCAGGTTTCACGATGAGAAAAAAAATGAATGGAGAGGACCGAAAAAAAGTCAAATATTATATTTAACCCTTTGGCTCCCGACTTCTTTTTGCGAAAATCAAATTTTTTAAAAGTAATGTTTAAAAAAGTCATTAATAATTCACCTTTGTATGATAGTCTTTGAAGCAATCAACAATACATAGATGTACATTGCAGTCAGGACACATATGGTGTATCGCGTCGAAGACTATGGAACGAGCAAACCACGCATTTTCATCGAGACTGTTGTTAGTTGCCATGTCTGCGGAATGAGCGAAGGAAAATGTCGGGCACTTAAACACAGAGAAAAAGGCCTTGTCAATGGTCTTCCAATAGTAGTTGATCTTTGTGGTTCGAACTTTGTTCAAACTTCTCTGATCATATCAAGCCGAAAGGAACCAAAGAAGAAATATACTTGTATGACACTACCTAACAAATGATAAAAAGCTTTTCTAAACGATTAAAAAGTATGCTACTGATGCCTTTATTCGATAAATCGATTCAAACGCATATATGCGTCGCCGGGAGCCAAAGGGTTAAAAATGGAATTTCGATAGTAAAAACCTCTAGAACGCGGGCGCATTTTTTTTATTAATTCATCCATGATATCAGAAAAGTCTAATTGTGATTGTTGATGAAGACGACGTATCTTCATCCAAAGACACACACCATGGTAGACATGTCCTTTTGAGCTCATCTACCACATAATTGATCTTTCAACCTTTATATTAAAATATGTAACTACTTGAGAAAATAAAATTGCCGATTGAAAGTCCAAAATAGCATATCGACATATCTGGTATGGTCTGTAGAGCTTTTTTTTTAAAGATTTCTCATTGCATTTAATGTATTATTCTCATAATGGTTGTTCTGAAACCTTTTATTCATGTTAGCAGTTAAGAAAAAGACGGCACAATTAAAAATGTATTTAAATCAAAAGAGAGAAGTATTGCCATAGATTAAGTTGCGAATATCTTTAAAATTATATTTAGCGTATTTAACGAATTATCGCTGCCATAACAGCACCAAACAGATTGAAAACCACACCCACTATTGCTAATATTGCTGCCACATTCAACGATACTTTGATTAGCAAACCTTCATTGCTAGTAGTAAAAACAATACCTACTGCAAGACCAATAATAGCTGCCAGAAGAGAGAAAAATGCAAGAACTTTGCTTATGATAATCATAATTCGATACTTATTGATACTGTCTAGTACACATGCAAAGAGACATATGATCGAGATTCCTGACATGATACAGGCGATAGTCATGGATGCTCGAGCTACCATCATTTGCTGACATGAAGCAGCTGCTTTGTCTCTTGCTAATGAACACGATGATGGAAGATCAATACATTTTGTGCGCTCTGAAATTGACACGCAACCGCGCCATAGACCAGCGATCAGTTTAATCGAAGAAAATTGTGTTAGATCATTCACTGTTAATCCATACTGTGCTAAATGATTATTTGTTAGATCAATTTCTTCCGAACCAAGTTCCTTCGAAGCCCTAAAAATAAACGTCAACATATAATTTTTGAGACCTTTTTTCTGTTATCCGACAGTTACGGTATGAATGTGAAGTCAATTTTTTAAGAGCATCAATATTTATGTAAAAAATTACTTTTTTCTTTCTTTATCATCATTTTAGATTGCAAACAATAAGACATACTTTTGTATCATAGGTAGAGCCCTGCGGTTCCAAAAAAAATGGAACCGAGAACCGAATCGGGAACTGGGTTTTTCAATTTCTATTACCCGGAACCGGAACCGTTGGAACCGAACTTTTTTTAATGATAGCTAAGAAATTATTCAAATGCAACATAATAATATGTTGACACTGATTATGACCTGTGTAGTGATGCATTTTGTGCATTTCTAATACTCATATTTAAAACCATAGGTGGCGCGCTAGCAATGCAATGGTTAGCAATTGCTACCCCTAAAATAAATTATTGGAAGCAATAAGAACTTAAGGTGGGGTGTTGTTGTGACTGTCAGTGAGACTACATGTATTTCTGCAGCCACTGATATCCACACCAACACCCACATCCACACTCTCATGATTACTAAGAAAATGATGAAGTAGATTTGTTTTAAAACTTTGTAATATTAATAATTTCATGTGAACATATTTTATAATAGTATGTTTTCTTATTCTCTCATCTTTCATTATATTTTTTCAAACTTTTTTATGAAATAATAAACATGAACAATCTCAAAAAAGGAATACAGAAATTAAAAAATATCTTACTCAATATTTTCTATATCAATGTAAAAACACCGGTTCCTAAAACAAATTTTGGGAACCGAAATTAGAACCGTTTTTTTTTCGATTTTGGGAACCGGAATCGTCGGTTCCGGTTCGGTTCCCAGGTAATTATAGGAACCGCAGGGCACTAATCACAGGTAAGCTATTTCGTTCTGCTGAAACCTAACAATAGACCAAAATCAACTTATTAAGCGCCTTGGAACATGCAAATCATACATTCGACACATAATTCATGATATCATATGCGTTCTTAAGACATCTATCTTTTTGTAACGATCGGTCAAATCACCAGTGAAACATACCTTCATTTCGAAAATAAACAGATAGTATAAGGAAAAATTATCAAGTGAAAGTCAGTACTATTCGTTTCATGATAATGAATTTTGCTGTATAATAGAAAAGTTTGCTCATACTGGGGAAAAAACAAACCAATACTCTAAAACTACTTCAATTGAATAGAGATCAATAAATGTGATTTGTTCTAAGAACTGACTAAAGCTCAATTTTTTTCTTAAATCTTTATTAAGATATTTCGAATTTTTATTCAATGCGGTACTGGTATCGATGAAAAGATAATCCCAGATATTACACGTGTATTCTATTTGCTACCTGATTTATATATGCTTTAGATTTTTTGCTCATTTTTTTCATTGTGGTACAAGATTTGCAGATCCAGAAAATACTCATTATGTGTGAGATAAATATCAAAAGACATACCATGAAGGTAGAGCATTGCTCACAATGTAAAAGATACAAGCCACAATCATGGCACTGACACTGGCAACTGCTAATATTCGTTTGTCTAAAGCCATTTTTTTGCATTTAAAAATAAAATATCCTCTTCGATCTCTAGTGTATATATGAGTTAAATTTCTTCCAATGCAAATATATCTATCGTTTTCTTCTCAACAACGGACAATAGTGATGAGTTTTACTGACAAACAACATGACCGGTATTTTTCAGTACTCTTCCTCAAATCAGAAAAGAAAAAGAAAAATTGTCCTTATGATATCAACAACAAGATTAGTAACGGCATACGAGAAGTAACTGTGTACCTCTATCTACTTGTTATGCTGATATTATTCATCTCTAAATATTTGTTGCATATAGAGTGATGATGGTTGTATGATGAATAAAATAAAGGATTGAGTAAATCAATGAGATCAAATATTGTTCTTTCAAACAAGTATGAAATTTAATTCGATGTTGCCGTATTCTAAGACAATATTCGATGACAAAGATATTTCTTTACGTAATGAATTCATTCAAAAAAACAATTAGCATATATTTTGCATATGATTGTCCTCTATTTATGTAAAATTCATCGCATCGATAGAGTACAGAACTGTTTAATGCTTTTTATCTTTTTTTCTTCTTTCTATTTCACTGTAGGACAGATTATATCTAATACACTCTGCATCTTAGATAAATATTTTTAAATGAATATTATTCGTTTTGATATATTGAGGTAATGTGTATAAGTATGGGATTCGATCACACTCACACTCAAAAGAACAACAACAACGCATATAATCTCATCATCGAGTAGATAATAATACAAACAATGATAGGAATTCTCATGCATTTAGACAGGCAGACAGAATGTCAATACAGGTAGCACCAGTTTACGCGAAGAGCAAACAGAGATAACAGAGCTAAGTACATAATTAAAAGAAAATGAAACACGTAAACAGAGAGAAGGGTGTGGGTGTGGGTGAAGCGAACGTTAACACCCACACCCGGAATTTCTATATTAAATATATAGAAATATTCATCTATCTCAATCTCAAAGTCTATCTTCTCAGATATTTAAAAACAATAAATGAATTTCTATAACTTTAGTATAGGAGCCAATTTATTGTTTTGACTATCTCAAAGCCTATTATTTGAAATAGTCAAAACAACAATTAGACCTCTACACTAAAGTTATATAAATATTCTATCACTTACATCATCAAGTCTATCTCATGAAATAGTGAAAACAATGAATAATGTTTTATACTAAGATAGATATATACAGGGCTTGCCAAAATTATAGACTCCCCTTTGTCATCAGATTTTTTCTATGAAAACGAGCTGCTGAATCAAATGTAAGCAGTGATTTCGATAGCTCTCCAAGTTCTCTATCGATTGCAATATATTGGAAAATTTGAAAGATGACTTCATCAAGAGATTTTTTCAAAATTTGTGAGACACCATTTTTGACTTTTGAAACGATTTCTCAGACATTGTTTTCGATGCATCCATCTGATAGAGCTCAAAATTCTGAGCAAAATGAGTGGTCGCACGATTCTCTACGACTTTCTCGTGAGAAGTTATAAGTATGTCAAAAGTCGAAAAAATCGAAAAAATCATCAAAAATTGTTGAAAATCGGCTAAAAACACGGTTTTTTCGACTTTTGACATACTTATAACTTCTCACGAGAAAGTCGTAGAGAATCGTGGGACCACTCATTTTGCTCAGAATTTTGAGCTCTGTCAGATGGATGCATCGAAAACAATGTCTGAGAAATCGTTTCAAAAGTCAAAAATGATGTCTCACGAATTTTGAAAAAATCTCCTGATAAAGTCATCTTTCAAATTTTCCAATATATTGTAATCGATAGAGAACTTGGAGAGCTGTCGAAACCACTACTTACATTTGATTCAGCAGCTCGTTTTCATAGAAAAAATCTGATGACAAAGGGGGTCTATAATTTTGACACGCCCTATATGTGTTTGTTATCGAAGTCTGTTTGTCGTTTTGAGTATGTCATAAGATAGCATTGATGATGTAAGCGGTAGGATATTTCTATAACTTTAATGTAGAGGTGTAATTGTTGTTCTGAGCATTTCAAGTTATATACTTTGAGATAGTCAAAATAATAAATTGGCTTCTATACTAAAAATATAGATTATATTCAGTAATCTCGATTTTTGAATATAACCAGATTTCAGAAAAAAATCTGTCTCAATTTTAGTAAGAATAATATGGTTAAAAGAAACTGTTGTGGAACGATAATTCATTAATCTTTACACAAATACAGAAAAAGAAATATTATTCAGATGAAACACGAGCGACAGTACTCTTCTCTTGCATTTTGCTCAAGTGGAATTTTGGTTTGTAAGATTTTATGCCACCTAATTCAATAATTTTTGTGAAGAACTAAATAAAACAATTTTTCAATAGCAGAAACATCTGACTTTGTTATTTTGACTGATCTTTGAAGAACAAAATAATTAAATTTATCTGCATTCTATTAAATTCCATTAAAAAAAACCAAAAGAAAATAACGTTCTTAAGCTAGCGTGTTAGGCACTTGTTTGCAAAATCTAGAGATTAAATTTTTTCCTCGTACATCTATAGATTTGATTAAATTAAGGATGTATTAGTGATGTTAGACTAATTTAAGAGCGAAAAAAATGTTCCAGATAAAATAATATTTAAATACTATGTATCGCACATTTGTAATCAAATATCTTGCATCAAAGCTATAAATGCTTTCAATCGTCTAAAAATTCCTGGGACTATGAATAAAACTATGATCCTAAAATGGCCTTTAAACAACAATTTTGTTCGTTGGAAAAGTTTATGAGCTCTAAAATCGTTTTAAAAAACTCATTCTGAAGGTTTCGAAACTCCAGAAAGCGTCGGCAAGTTCAGAAAAATTCGAAAACTGATATAGGTTTTCTACTATATCTTTTCGAGTTTCCGAAAGCTCGAAAAAGCTTTAGGTTTCCTATGAAATAATTCGAAAACCGACAAGGTATCTTCGAATATCCAATCAACTTTTACAGAAGAATTGATTCTCTAAAATACCCTAACGGTTTTCGAAAATAGTAAAAAGTGTTCTAGAATACCTTACCGGTGTCGAAATCGGTACTCCTGAAAACCTAAAGGTTTCCGAGGTCTCGGAAATTAATAAGGTATTTTCTAAAATGTTTTATAAGACCGGAAACCCTTTCAGAAACCAGAAAGGGTTTTCAAAAGAGTTTCCCAGAAAACGTTTTATTTAGAGTGTTATACCTGTAGCCTTATTTCTATATCCTTATACCTATACCCTTATCTAGGGGTGTGTGGGTGTCGGTGTGGGTGTGGGTATGGGGTGTGGGTGTGGGTGTGTGGATGGTTGTGGGTATGGGTGTGGGTGCGAAACTGATGAAGCAAGTACACCCACACTCACACCCCACACTCACACTCCACACGCGCACCCACACCCATACCCACACCCACACGCACACACCTACACCTATACCCGCACCCACACCTACCCACACCTACACCCACACACCACACGCTTCCACTGTTTTTTGTCAGGTTTTGACTTTTCTGTTTGATATCATATGAAATGAGTCAACTTTTCGGCTCTTCAGTATATTTTTAATGGTGGAGCCAAAGGGTGGTTGGAGGAGCTGAGCTCCCTCAAGAAGAATTTTTAAGAAAGATTTTTTTAAAGATTTTTTTCGACATGAAGAACTAGAGCGACAAATTGGAAGTAAGATGGGGACTTTTCTCACTAAAACACCTGCCCTTGTGGGAGAAATGTTCAACATTTTCTGCTGAATTCTTACAGCTGCTAAATCAATAGAATGGCAGGTAGTATGAAGAGAGGTACCTTTGTAAAAAAAATCTGATTTTCATCAATTTTTGTATTAAAAATCGATTATAATCGCACTATTTAGATTAGATTTCGAATCAGAATCATAACTAAAATCAATTAAATTTGAAAAAGGCCATATTTGTCAGATTATTCATCTAATTACTCAATTTTAAAATTATTCGTATGATATTAATCTAAATTGTGATATTTTTTTTGGCTAATGAATAAATATCAGACGATAGCGAATCTCAACGTATAATATAAATGTTAAACTTTGATCTAAAATCATACTCACTACTTCTCGAGGAGAACAATCCGAAAACGTGATCGAATGGCTGAATTTTCACTTTAAAACTCGAGAAAAAAGGGTTTTATGGGCATCACGATGAAAATTGATTATTCAAAGATTTAATCAATTATAATCATTGTTTTGATTAGAAATCTGATTAACATAGTGCCAGCATAATCAATTTTGAATAAAATATCTCCATGAAAATCAGGTTTTCCCAAATTTTTCCACGGCTAAAAATAAGCTTGACGAGAGGTCGATGGTAGTTAGGGAACCGAATGACGATCGGTGTTCTTCTCCGCCATCCTCTCTCTGGGTCGTAAATTTTCATACCACGAAAATCAGAAATGAGAACGTTTTCTATCAAAATTTTAGCGTTTCAAAACAATAGACAACCGTGAAATGGACTCAAAGATTCATAAAGAGCTGGACCTTTCCCAGCTGAAAATCTTGGCTCCACCACTAATATTTTTAACGAATTAAATAGTTACAAATAGCATGGAACTGAGTACACGCTACAACACTGATATTTTACAAAAGACAATCTAAATAATATTCTTCTCAACCGTACTCTACAAATAACGCATGTCTATGTGACTTGCTTGACCTTCGACTTAGTATTCAGCTGTTTCAGTATTATATACTGCTTCGCAGTCCTCAATGAAACTAGTATCGAACGTTTGAAAAAGAGTGGGTATAAGTGTGAATATTGACATTTGCATCAACTGGTTGTGCACGATGATATACGTGTTCGTGGGATAGGTTTCCGTATAAATTCATCCAACCAAACTGAGACACAAAAAATAATATCCAACGGGTATCTGAATGAACAACACTAAGACAACAGTATCTATATGCCGCGAGGAAAAAGATTACATTTAATATATAAAGAGATAATCAACAAAGAAAGCACATTCGCGACACTAACGTGAAAACGCATCATACTTCTTGAAAACTGATAAAAACCCGTATAGTTACTAGCACATCAAGCAACAATATCATTTACTAGTGTCCCCCATAAAAGCACGTGTTGAGCTGAACTTTTAGATTAAAATAAATCATATTTGATCAGATTTATTCTTGGAACACGTCACTTGAATGGTGCTTGTGCTCAAAGTAGACATCGGATTAAACAATTAATTTCAAAATAGCCGAAGAAATTTAGACAAATGAAAGCACAGCGACAATAACACATAATTACAGAAGAACTCATTTGTTTTCATTCAAATCTACTTCGAATGTACTTCTGTAAATGTTTTCATTGATGTTTTTCGTCAAAGTGTCCACAAACGAAAAGCAGATCAATTAATTGTTCCTGAAAATATTGGTGACGAAAATGTTTCATCAATTAAAAAATAACCAGGTCCACTAATCAAAAAAAGTCGCTGGACATATTCCGATCATTTTCCTCATTATCGATTGTTTCAAAGACTTGAATTTAATCACTGTTTTGCATACAATTCTACATGAACTACCGGATTGTGACTCATTAAAAAACCTTTTTATATTCTTTTGCCTTAATGAGTAGTTGACCTGAAAAAAATTGACAGATTCGACAGGAACATACTATTCGCTCAAAGTTACATATCAGCTGAGAATTCCCGTCAACAACAAATTGATGGTAAGTTATGATTATAAATAAAATAAATCCTTGTTTTTCCTATTTAGATCCATATTAATATCAATCTATGGTAAGCCATTATTTTTAAAAAAAATCCTTTTTTTTATTTAGGTCCAAATCAATGTTAATCAATAGTAATGTTAAGTCCGTTGTTCTAAATAAAATTAATACTTTTTTTTCTTTATTTAGATTCACGTGAAAAAGGAATCGGTAATGATTGGTGCGGGAGAAGAAATCATGGCATGCGGTTATCGGTGTTTCAATCATGCACTAGTTCAACAATAATAGATTTTATTATCAATATGTGAATTTTCATTAGTGAACTTGCTCCCATTTAAGTTGTTGGAAGTAGCGGTGCATTGAAAAGTTCGAGAGGATTCTAAAAGGCTCGTAGATTTTCTGAGAGCTCTGTCGTCACATCAGACATCGTACTGGAGTAAAACGAATTTAAATTTCCAATCTGCTCGGAAGCGGTTAATTCGTTTCCACAACTAAGTTTGTATCGCTCATGAAATTATCTAGTATAAAGTTTTCGAGGCCTCGAAAACCCTTACAAGGTTTTTGATAGTAACAAATTCGGAAACCCACACTCGCCTTCCAAGAATACGGATTTCCTTGAGAGTGTAGCATATTTGATTGACATTCATTTATTATTTTTATTTTTAACTCTTGAATAAAGGTATAGAAACAAAATCTATTATGAATACTGACAATATTAAACAATTCAAGGTAAAATTTTCAACAAAAAAAAAAAACAAATCAAGGTTTGTTTTTTACAATATCCGTGTTATTAATTGTTGCACATTGTGATGCACATTTTTTTGTTCGTAGGTATTGTATAGCTATGCAAAGGACGAATGAGTGAATAAGCAAAACAGAGGTAAAATTTCCGACTAAAAAAACAAAAATGTACTTTTTAAAATAATCTGACTTGAATGTCAGGTACCTTTTGATGAACATTTGTTCATCTTAATATGACTGTTATTTGCCTGTACGAAGGAGAAATGACAAAACAAGCAAAACAATGATAAAATGTCGGGAATACGATTTTTCCTCAGTAAATAAGTGAAAAGATTAGTAAAACAAAAAAAATTGATCGTTGTGAGTCTTGTATAGGTTATACGAAAATGATCAGTTTTTTTTTAAGAGAAGTCAGTAAAATATTCAAACTTCATCAATGTAAAATTCAAATTAGATCAATGAAGATACAGATTTAATCTGCACAAAATATAAGTTTTATTCGTATTCTCTGATCAAAAACCGGATCAAACATGATATTCTCTAAATGTTCTACCATGTTTGATTGTTTTGTTGGTGATCTTCAAGATGTTGATTGTGCTGGGTGCAAACAGTTGTATACATTCAAAACAAATATCATTTAGTTTGAGTCCGTCATTATCAAAAAAATAATAAAACAACTAATCCTAATTGGTGTTTGCTTGTTGTTCATGTTCTATTTCTTCATAAATAGTATCCATAATGATTCGAATACAACTGTAACTTGGATAATTGAAGAATTTTAATTTTTTTCTATTATTTCGTTTGTAATATGTTTATTATGCATTAGAATAATACTATGATAGATTTTAATTTTTATAATTATGATATAATTGAATTCACTGATTTTCAGATGATTATATCACCAACCACAATACTTCTAATAACTAATCATTTAAAGGATTTGCTAATCGTTCATTCAATTCCTAGATGAATAATATATTTATTTTATCTATCATTTCATTTATTCTAGTAACGACATAAGTTGTAATCAAAAATTTCCTATACAAAAAATTATGTTTAATAATATTCTTATGATTACTTTTCGTATATTGTAATGTACATTACTTTTTTGTGCGTAGGTATTGTATAGTTGTGCGAAGGACGAACGAGTGAATAAGCGAAACAAAGGTAAAAATTTGCGACTAACAAAAGAACGTGCTTTTTAACAATAAACTGACTTGAATATCGAATACTTTATGATGAACATTTATTTGTCTTAGTATCACGGTTATTTACCTGTAGGAAAAAGAAGAAATAACAGAACAAGCAAAAAAAAACGTGACAGTTCGATAAAAAAAAGAACGTACGTCTGAGATTAAGCTGGCACGTATTTTGGAACTTCGTAATGAATAATTTTTTTTGCTATGTCTATTCCGTTTAGCTTTATGAAGGACGAATGAGAACAATCAAAACAATAGGATAATTCCAAATCAAAAGAAACAAAGGTAGGTGCTAAAATTATTCTCATCATTTTTCGCGATGCGGTTGAATGCGCAAAGCAAAAACGTATGTTTCAATGTGTATATAAGCAGTCTTATGCTTTTGTTTGAAGCATAAAACAACGTCAATACATTACAGTGATATTTTCGTTATGAACAGACAAGATCCGTTGCAAATCCAACGAGAAAACGTATGTATTTGACAATCTGTAGTCTCCGTGGATGCTCCTTTTTGTAAACAGCATAGAGGGAATGTTCATCCCTTCAAATATTAAAGTGTATTCATATTTCATTTGAATCACATTTGAATGGGTTTAAATCGTGAGCAACTGAGTGCAACACATTTTAAATGCATTGTAAAGACGCATAATTCGATTTCAATGCGATATAGATCAGTGAAAATTCGTTTAAACCTGATGTAGATGTATTTCAATTGTATTAAAATCCAATTGTATTGAATTCAAACTGATTGGAATGAATGCGAATCAACTTATTTTGCATTTAAATCTTACTTAAGTAGATTTAAATGATATATGAATCCATTTGAATTGATGTAAATTAGTTTAAATCCGATTGAAGTGAGTTTCCATTGGACTGAAACCCACTCAGATTTAATTTAAATGCATCTAAGTTGAAATCAAACGCATTTAAGTGAATTCCAATGAATATATTTGCGAATTAAATCCAATTTCAATTGATTAAAATCCCACTAAAATGCATTCAAACCCCATTTAGGTGAAATTTTAATACAACATTAGTGTTTTTGAATCGATATAGGTGAATTCAAATCTTACTCGTGACCATCTGAATTAGATTTGTACCCGTTTGAATAGGATTTGAATTCATTTAACTCAATGGAATTTCGGGTATATAGCATTAAGACCGTGCTAAATCCATGTAAATTCCATTTAAATGCCGTTAAACCTGGTTTTATTAGATATAAATGATATTTAAATGCTTTTAAATTGATGTAAATGGGTTAAAATCCGATCCAAGTGCTTTTAAATTGAATTAAAATTCATTAAAATCAGTTGAAATCGATGCATATTGCATTTTGATCCTACTTGAATGCATATGAGTTGTACTTAAATAGGTTTAAACTCATTTTAAATGGATAAAGTTTCAATTTAAAGACATTAAAGCTGATTTATAGGAGTCTTAATAAAATTTGAGTGCATTTTCACTCAATTTGAACCCATTTATATAGAAAATAAACGCATTGTAACCCAATGTAAATGGGTTGAGTCCAATTTAGGTGCATTTCAATTGGATTTAGACTTATTTAAATCAATCTAAATTAAACTATATTGCGTTTTTCTTCAATTAAGCTGGATGTTAATCCAACTTAGATACATTAAAATCCCATATATATGAATTTGAACTCCATTGAACTGGATTTAAATGGGTTTCGCTTCAAACTATATTCGTTTTGATTGGACTTGAACCCATCTATACAGGGTGTGCACTAAGTTCTGATTTCCTACAAGTAATACTCTTTTCTAATCTCTTTTACACTAGAATTTTAGCTATGTACGTTTAATAATCAGAGAGATACAAGTAACGAAAAATGAATATGAATCTTCTACTTATTTGTGAGAAATGTTTCCGCTGTTTTATTAAGGCTGTTAAATAAAAAATAATATTTTTAATGAGGTTTACAAATCGAAATTCTTTGAGCATAATAAAGAAAATATGCGACAATCATTATGCATCTTTTCTCCATCTTGATCTATTAGTTGCTTTAATCGATTTCGTAATTTTTTCACCATTTTTCAACCTTAATACAACTAATCTAAATTTTTTCTTTTTTTCGAAAATCTTCGGCATGATATAAGTATAAATTAGAAAATGTAAATTTGTATGATTTTCGATATGTAAGCAGGATTTGTTATTTCATTTAAAAAGAAAATGATAATTTGATAAACAATATATTAGAATAATAAATGAATTCACTCAGTCACTAAAAATTAATTTATTTGTTCATGAAACTCGTTGGTGCGTTTTGCTGTTTATACATGTTATGAGTATCAGATAGAAAGAGATCATGCAATTTTTTTCTTTGTTAATAACCATGTGAATAAATGACAGAACGCAGGAGTGATACAAAGAAAAATAAAAGTTACTCGTTATGAGAGATTGATCGAATAATTTCAATTTTTTCATCCGTGCTCTTTGTAAAAAAAAGATCAGAAAAATTCCGAGTAATTTTGGGTTACTTTGCTATGGGAAATATATTCCAGATACGACACAAATGTATAGAATGATAGAGAATTTCAAGCTTTATCAGAATGTAAAATTTTTTTTTCAAAAAGCCATTCATATACTGATGATATGTTTTAAAAACTAATGGAGAAGACAGTGAGAAAACTCAGTCCATGGAAATCAGACAATATGGATGCTTTTTTCGCACTTGATTTTTTTTCTCAGTAAATAGTTGCAAATTTATTTTCCTTATCATATATTTTTGTGGTGACAACTATGCTTAAAAAGCTGACTATAACTATATTCTTTCGGGGCATGTATCAATTAACTGAATTCCGGGAGGTCAGCAAGGAATATTTAGGCATTTAGCCCAATAAATCTTTCAATTATTCACAGTTGTTCCATTCTCAGAAGAGGTTCATTCGGATATGGCTGAATATAAAAAAATTCATCACTTTGTCGTTGTATATGTCAGTATTTTTGGAAATAAGTCCTCAAATTCTTTTTTGCTAATTCAACATTATTTCCATGCTTTGAATCATCTATTTTATAAATATAGCTTACAATTTTGATTCCAAAGAAGTGCTGAACTTTTGGACAGGTATATGTCTTATCTTTCCTCAATTTTATTGCAAATTTTAATACAAATAAATGCTTTCTCGAAAAATTAATTTTTCAAGCGGAACAAATATTTTCAGTATTTTACTGATAAAATATGAATTCTTAGAAAACTTAATATCTCAGGACGAAAGAATATTATTTTGAAGGTTACTTTTGACATATTCTGGTAACGATGAGACCTATTCGTATGCGAATCTACAGATTTTTTGAAATGTCTTCGAGCAACTCGAGAAGCAATAATGATAAAATGGTGATAAACGTAGTCGAAAAACCACCATTCACTCCAAGAGCTTACCTCACCAACTCGATGATAATACTGCTTTCATTTCTCAATACCAAGAAGTGAATGATGCATCTTTTCTATGTTTTTATTTCAGAAAAATGTATGCTAAATCAATATTATCGGCATGTGAAACATTCGTTGGTCTACGTTTTCGTGAGCTTTTCATGGCAGCCTTAATTCTATTGGTGTGTACATCTCTCAATGATGTTAATACCAACCCTATGGCGGGTGACAACAAAGGTTTGCCAACTTTTTCTTTGTGCTAAACAGTAGACCATGTTGTATATTTAGCCCTTATTGTAAAAGGTTCAAAACTACTATGGGAAGATAGAAGCAATGGGAAATTCTATTTTCTATAATAGAAACATAGAGTAAAGAAATTCTGATCAGAAAAGCGCATATATAATCTTTTCAAAAAGATTGCATTCAAGACGATTATTAGCATTGAGCTTGTTTGAAGTAAATTTTGATCGTTTCAAACGGATTTTTTCAAATTATAGTTCATAAATAGTGAGTTATCAAGAAAATGTTATTTTTCATTCGAATTAAAATAATCATCATCTTTTAGTAAGTTGTGAAAACGACTTAGTCGAGACTGATCAATAACATCAGTAGATTTCTTCGTTTCCTGTATCGAAAAGGGTAATTCTCACTCTCCAAAATCTCTTATGTCTGGCGATGACCATTTAAGTAGTTTTTAAGGACTAATAAATTCATGCGTTATAAGATTTCAAAGTCAGTAATTACCTCTTTATTCTACACATTTCATTCATTCAGAATTGAATAAATGAAAACGTGATTGATAAGTATGTCACTTTTTCCAACAATTCTAATGATATGTCACTTAGCTTAGAGTTGTACTTGTTCATGAGCGAATTCCACTGTTCAAGATATTCAACATCATTTTGTATAGATTATTTCAATGAGAAACGTATGATAAGACACATGATTTAATCTAAACAGTTTGAAATTTACAGAGTTCATATAAATCGAAGTTTTAATTATTTTCAGAACAAAATATCACTGATTTGACTTAAACCAAAAAAGGATTAAGGCATGGTTGGAGTTTATTCATGAAAACAAATAGCATCAGTCAGTCTTTAGTGTGTATGCTATTCTTTGACTTTTGAGGAGTCGAATAAAAATTTCAATTATGCGTTCTTATAGCGAAAAAAAAAACGTAAGGTTATTTTACATTTAATCGATAGCTATTTTGAATTTTATTGACGAAATCTATTGTACCATAGTCTCCCCAAGAAAAAAAGTTCCTTTCTTCATTTCATTTTTTCACCACTTAGTACACTATGTTTAAAAAAAACAAAATATACCACAAGATGCAGTGTGAAAAACTCTACAATTTACTAAAGACAGTATTTTTATAGTTGCACTTTTGGCTTTCAAAATGAACAAAATTTTGAGCCACTATGTTTTTATGCTTCAAAAAAATAATAATTTTTTTAGTACACGAAGAATTCGTTTTTTATTTCATCTTTTCATCACCTGATATGCTGTATTTAAAAAATATACAATATACTAGAAGATGCAGCGTGAAGAACTCTACAATTTACAAAGAACAGTTTATTTTATATAACCACTTTTTGTTTCCAACATGGGCAAAATTCTGTGCGACTAGATTCTGACGCTGCGAAAAAAATCACTTTTGGGTGAATGATGAATTCTTCTCCTCATTGCTTTGGTTAATGAGTCATATCGAAGTCCATAATCGACGACCGAATTTAAGCCAATCTATACGTTTCCTAATTACTACAATATGCAATAGAATAAAGTAAAAAACAAGGAATCATTTAACTGATGAAATAAGAAAAGAAATTCATCGTGTAGCAAAAAGTGATTTTTTCGTAGCGTCGAAAATGAGTCAAACAGAATTTTGTTCATTTCCAAAGCAAGAAATGCAACTATAAAATAAGCTGTCTTTGGTAAATTGTAGAGCTTCTCACACTGTATCTTGTGGTATACTTTTTTTTAAACACAGTATATTAAGTAGTGAAAAAATGAAATGGAAAAATGAACTTTTTTTTTCTTTGGAAGTGTACTTGCATCAGTGTTCTCTTTTATGCTTCAATATCTATCGATGAACGGAAAATTTTTTTAGAACTACAGATCTATACCAGCTTTACACATTCATTAAATATGTGTCTAACATGAATTTTATTCATTAATTATGCATTTATTCTACTTTCTATGTGATAATCACTTTATTAAATCTTATGACTATACGAAATATAAGTAAATTTATGATAAACTACAACATTAAACAATTTTTCCAGTTTTGTTTTGATAGTATAAGCTGATATGAAAGGGAATTGATCGAATCTGATAAGTATACCATAATGAATTTCAGCTTAATAGAATAGTTCGAGTGCAGGTTTCCTCAAAAACTCAGTCAAGTGTTTGATTTGCCAAAAAAAAAATGTAACTTTTATGTTTAATTTTCTTGGAAAACAGCATGAAAAAACTAAAAATGGTACGTAACAGCCGGTAATGAATCCTCTATCGGATAGGTCATTTACTGTTACTTGTTGCAGGCCTATTGAAGAGTACTCGTTTGAATGCTACCGAAAAAATTTAATTTTTAAAGTCTCAAAAACATTATCTGATATTTGATTTGTCGCTTTGTTCGCTTACTGTAAAATCTATATAACAAAAATATTCCTCTGAACGTCATAGTGTTTATTCAAAATAATCAATTTCAGACTAGGTGACTATCTAAGTAGCGGAGTGTATGTTAATTAAATAAAGATTTGCACCCATCTGTTGTGGTTTTACTTATCTCTGAAGTTTTCTGAATGAGATACGGTTTATACTTTTAAGACTAGTAAGCATCCATTAAGTCTAGCCAAAGCAACATAATTCGACTAGTGAGTTTTCTAGTTTCTATTTTGATCTTTTCTGAAGAAACCCTGCAAGTATCAACCAGGATGTTATTTAAGGTTGTTCAAGTCCTGTTTGGGACTTCTGTCTAGCACTCTTGTATAATATTTAACTTGTATTGACCTGTTCAAGATACTCTAAAAATAAAAGAAGTCTCTTGCGAATAGATTTTCCCTTTCTTTCTCTGGTATAAAGTGTGATGCCAGGGACACTCAATGACAGAAAAAGAATCAGAACTACAACTGGAAGGGGTATTTCTTGGTTGGTGCCGGTACTGATCTCAACGGTTAGATCGGGTCGGCATGGCTCACATTTTAGATTTCTCATTCTATAACAGTCGAACCAAACTCTCGATCAGTCATATCTATCTCTTATTCTCTACAGTAATGGGATAAGAGTCTTGTCCCATCACTACTGTGCTTCTCACAACTTATATTAATAAATTTTCGTTGTCTTGGCTTCTATTGATCCATAGAAAACACTATAGGTCTAAAGATTCTTTATAACAGTCATTTAATGGGAGCAACAATCTATTATTGTAGAGAGATGCTAAATCAAGAACTTTGGTTTGCGTGAAATTTACCCTACCTTATAGAGCATGCTTTTTTAGGTACAAATTCAAATTTTTGAGCCTTAATAGAGATGTCATATCAAGATATTAGGATCTTCCGAACAATTTTTCAACAAAATCGTTTAACATTTGTATACATTCGGAAGTATTATCTGATTTCTCACTTTCTTTCGACATGTAAAAACTATTTTTGTAATTTGAAATTCGACCGTAATCAGCATAGAAAGTATGAACAACGAACTCAGATTGAGGGAAACAACAAAATTCCTACCACCACTTCTTTGTTCAAGCGTTGAAGAACATCATCAAATTCCATAATCGATAGTTTTGACTGACATAAAAAACTATCAATTCAGACTGAACGATAGAATATATGTGACTAATACAAATTTTCTAAGAACTGACTCTCATATCGAACACTTTTCACCCTTCAATACGGCAACATTATCATTCAATGAAAGATTGACTTGACGAAATCAAGATGTCACCAAGAATTCGACATGAGCATTTATTACACCGGAATTTTAATAAGCATAAACTCGTACTGAAATATTTCGTTACTTACCCTCCCATATATATGGTGTCATTGATTTGATATTTCTAACTTCTAGCCGGGACATGCTACGACAATATACAAAACAAAGATGAAATCGGTATCGACTGCAAAAATAAATGTGTTCCAAGATCACTCAAATGTGCCGACGGTAATGGGTGCAACCGCTCAATCGATTGTCAAAGCAATGTGTGCATAAACAACACATGCTTCTGTAAGTGTCTCATTGCATCCACCTATAGAATATTCGACTTGCTTCTATAGCTTCAACTTGTATGAAGCATGTAAAATATAGATCAGAGAATCATATCGACTACGGAGGTTTATGCGCGGAACAAGGTTACACATGTGATGACGGTCAGCTGTGTAAGAATTCATTGGATTGCACAAGTCTTGTTTGTTCAAACGGCCTATGTGTTGGTAAGTACTTTGTTGTGCATAAAAATGAAACATAAGTTTTGCTTTCATGACTCCAGCATGTAGCGATAGTGCTAAAAACTTATCAGTGCAGTTCCATACAGGGCCCAAGTGTAGAACTCACAAACTCTGCCTGCTATAAATTGATAGTGTATTGTCAGAAAGGATAAAATAATTTATTTTAAAAAAATATCAAATAAATGAATCTATCAGAACTATAACAAATTTTATGGTTAATATTCATCCGCTGAAGCTTCTTGCAATATGAACCAGCAAATATAATTCTACTTGATGTTTCGTCAATTTAACTGCTGGATTAGCCTACTTTACACATTGACTTGATCATTCAGTAAGCTTCCCAGCACACCATCTCTTTCTAACGAATCTTGACATAAACCGTCAAGTTTCGTCTAAAATCAGAATTCAGTTAAACGATTAGACAATCTCAATGCGAGTCCACATTTCAAATCACAGGAAACAAAAAGATACCAAAAATTAGACAAAGATGAATTTCTGTAGACTTTTTGTTTTTGCTAAATGAGTCAAAACCGTTCGAATTCATTTCAAGTGAATCGAAATAATTCGAGCCCATACGCATTTATAATGAGTTTAATCATTTATCCTTTATAAGTAAGGTTTGAATAAGTTTCGATTATTGTGAATTTTCTTTCTATAAAATCCGTTGCTGATTAATTCAGGTTTTGCTATGTTTTGTAGGTTGTAGTGAGCGACAACAAACAGTACTTTTACTGAATGACTCAAGTACTGTAGTCATTCAAGCATTGGTCAATAATATACAACTGACTGGTTTAACAGTCAATTGTATTCCTGATGGAATTGTAAATTATGATGGAACGCTAGATACAGCTAATTATGGCACGGTAATTTTAATTACTAGTGATAATTATTTGGCAAATCTGATAAATACTGGACGACAGTCAATTGTAAATGCTCAGCAAAATAGCTTCACTGGTCTAGTAATGACCGAATGGACAGCATATCAAGTATTATTTGGATGCTGGACCACGCTATCTTCTCTTTTGCTAGCATCACAAATACATGTGCTGTAACCGAATTCATGGCCCACAGCGTTTTAGATATCCCCCAATCGTATACATACATATCTACTTGAGGTCGTCTTTTCTTCTTCTTTGTTTCTTTTCTTTTCTGTGTTCTTCTTCAAATGCGTCTTTTGTCAATACATTGACTTATTTTCTGTTCTTTTAACTTGAGGACATGTATCATATTCGTTTTCTCTTTGCAGTTGATTCGAGGAGATATTTCATGCTCGTTTTCTCTTTTTCTGTTAACTTGAGGACATCTTTTGTATATTCGTCTTAGAAGAAAGAAAAAAAAATCTGATTGCTTTTTCTTTCTTTTCTTTCGATATAAAATTCTTTTTTTTCTCAATAAACCATTGATTCACTCGTTTCACTTGGCTCAAAAAATACATTCCTTGTCTCAATCCTGTTCGTTCCTTGAGAAATCTTGGAAGAATTTGTTAGGAGTCTAGTGTCCAAGGGTCTTGTCAATTTCTCGCCAGAATTATTCAAGGTGAGACAGAATGTTATTCAGAATTTGTTCAGGGTCCTGTCCAGGTTGTTTTCTTACTTATGAATACAGGATCCTATCGAGATTCACACTCAAGGGTGTGGATGTGAATGGATGGAAAAATATCGAAAGTAGAAGCGCTACTTTCCACATCACTCAAATTTTGATGACCTCATTCACATGTATTGTGGCACCTCTACTTTAGACATTTTCCCATCATACCGTGAGTGTAGATGTGTTAGTAGGATGATTATTAAAATCAATCAAAAGCTAGCAATGACGTCTTTTGTTTGATACATTACAGAAAGTGGTTGAAAGGGAAAAGAAATCTTGAATTATCGTAATGGGTAATGATTCTATTTCTTAATAAAAACATTTTATTTAGAAAAATTTGCTCTTATCAATCCAATTGTGTGGTTCATTTTGTCGTTGGATTCATAATTCGAGCTGTTCTCAGAGCTCTTGTTTTACCAGTTGGGTCATGTTATTTTGGTAGATGGATGTGGGTGTAAGTGTGACTGTGGCTTTGGTGTGGATGTAGGTGATGTTCTTCTTTCCTTCGCACCCACATTGTGAAGATTTAAAATATCCAAGAAGTAAAATTTAATGATCCTTTTCCATCGACGCATGTAGAAAATGAATATACGCTCGCAAAGAAAACATTTTTGGTTTCGGTGCGTATTTGTCATAGAGATCTTGAAATCAACAATTATTGCACAATTTTTGTATCACATTTTATCATCTTAAGTTATTGAGAAATTGTTAAAATATTGCATGATAGTGCTGTTACAGATTCTCATACACAATAAATGTTATTGGCTTCAAAATTCGCCATTATTCAGTATAAATTAGGCACAGTTATCCGCCAAAATTTCAAAAAGTTAGCTGTTGTTTAATGCGAGAACTTCTAGGGCACCCGTTATATATTGAATAAGTTTTAATAATTTTTCAAATAACACTTGAGCAACTTCATGATCACAAAATATTTCTTCTTTTTTCAGAAAATAATTCTCCGTTGTTTCTTCATAGATTAGACATTGTCTATTGATAATCATTAGTCCATTGATGTATGAAAATATTCGAGAATTTCGACAAATAAATAGTCTATGTTATAAAATCAATCAATGTTGATCATCAGATCGATAGGGACGTACTAATGTAGCATTTTTTAAAACGAAGACTACTAACAATACGTTGCTCTGGTGTAATCCAACAACCAATAGATGATGATAATCTTGTTTTTCCAATACTTTCACATTACAATCATACGATAAAAACTTGTTAGCGCAGCTTCTTTTCAGTTTGAAATGCGGAACTCACGTATCGCCTTTATTTTTCAGCAAACGCATTGTCTTTTTTTATTTCTACATTCAGCAACAGACCTCAACACACTATTATATACTTCAATCAGCTTAAAAACACTGATATAGATTATTTTCCAAAGCTATAATTTCATTAGTGAATGATTTTTATAACGATCATATGATAAATATGTCCTATCAATGTATCACTATTCATGTTCGTTGACATCTTGAATGTAAATTTGTTGTTTGTGCAAAAAAACAGAAACTATGTTATTTAGAATATTGAAAAACGTATCTTAAGATCTAAAGTACAACGAAGTTTCTGGAATCTTCTAGAAGCAAAACAAATACCCATGTCTAATTTCAGGTAGAAAACAAAAATGTGGCTTTAGATTAGCAAATAACATTTTCTCATTAAGGACATTGCTTGGTCAATCATTCGGTAATACAAGTCTTTTACGAACATATAAATCAATATTTTGTGTCACGTCATAACAACAGCAAATATTACAATTTGATGTACAAGATTTTAATAAGCCATTTGTATTATAATGAGTAGCTATGATTTCAATATCATACTCTATTTCGAAGCCTAAAAAAATAACAATGACTTATTCATGATTATAGTTTTCTCAATAGGAAGCGCGCTTATGACTTTAAAGGATAATTGATTGTCTTTTTTATATATCCGTATTTACTTCAATCAAAATGAAGTAGAAACAGTTTCAGAAAGTTTCACAATAAGAATATTTTCTAATTCTTCAATGAATTAAAAAAAGGCATCTTAATAAAATATTAAGACTTTTTTTATTTTTCGATATATAAAACTGAAGAAGATTATTTGTTTTATATTTCAATATATATATTCGATAAAATCTATCATTGATAGTTTTGTTTTTGATTGCATATGTCTCGAACAAGAATAAAAATATGTTTTTATTTTTAAGGAGAATGTAATAGGATCTACATGATTTTACAATTGATTTTCAGGTTGATAAAGGTATTTATCACAATGGATCAATAATAATTGTTTTTTATTGATTAGAATTGTTGAGAAAGATATAAAAAGAAAAAAGAAACAATTGTTTAAGGTATTTACTTGGGATTTCTTTTTTGTTTTTCTTGTTTGAAATATTGTCGGTTCTTTTTCTTTTATTTCTGAGTAATTTAATACCAAGAATCACAATGCAAAATAATCATACAAGAGACTTGTTTTCAACATCCTTTTGCTTTCTATTCGTTTTCCTTTTTTTTTTTTAATATAACGGATTAATTTATAATATTCAGTTGACTTAATATTCATTTCTACTTATATAAAAATGTATTTAAAAATTAACGAATCCATTCTTGTCTTTATTGGATGGTTTATTCAAGCTAGTTAGTATTTTGGGCATGAATAGGAAGAAGTATTTCTATCAATTTTTATCTTTTTGCAGGCTTTGAATTATCATGTATTCAATGTACTAGTCCTATTCGACGTATCTCACAAAATTTGAATTATTCTTGTTTAGATGGTACTTTACCTCCTCTACCTTGTATACTACCAGCAAATAAATCGAACACAACTTTCAAAGCTTGTATGTCTTCTCTTTATAGAATAGAACGTAGAAAGAACGGAGGTAAGAAAAATTATATAGATTCATGTGTCAATATTTTAAAAAAATGAATTACATAATATATGTCAATTATTTTGAGTAAGAAAGTTTTCTGCAATCATACATCGAACACTTCCACCACCACATTGTTCAATAGTTGATACATCAAAATAAACTAATTGAGTATTTGTTTTTTCAATCAAATTTCGTTGTTCATCATTTAATGAATCATAAGCTGTTTTTGACATAACTAATAAATATTGACCTTGTTTATTTTGTATTTCAAGCATATTACCAGCAAAATTTTTCATTTGTTCAAGTGTAATATTAATAATTTTTCGTTTTCCATTTTGTTCAAGTGATTTTACAATAGTATTTCTTTGTTCTTGATCAATAATTGATTCCAAACATATAATAGCAACATGTGTACCAATAGCCATCATAACATTTGTATGATAAATTGGTTTTTTTTTATCATCAAAACTATCAAATATAATAGGAGGTTGTTGATAATTCATTAATTTAGTAAAATGTTGAATAATTGTTTCATGTGTACGTGGTGATCGTACAGCATAAACAATTTTATTTATACGATCAAGTAATAATGAACCAGTACCTTCAAGATATTGATTTCGTTGTTCATATACACTTAAATCAATAATAGCTGTAACATGATATGTTTGAGATAATTTTTTAATAAGATCATGTCGACGTTCAAGACGACGATTTTCTGCAAGCATTGGATAGAGAATAATTGTTCCATCGGAATGTGTTGTAAACCAATTATTTGGAAAAATAGCATCAGGTTTTATTGGTGATAATGTATCATCAAATACATCGACATGAACACCATATGAACGAAGTTTATCAACCATATGATCAAATTCTTTTAATGCTTGTTGTTGAATTTTATCTGCTGATGAAGAATCAGCATATTGATCATTTTGAAATGCATTTGAAATAGCTGTTTCTGTATTAAAACAAAAACAAGCTGGTCGAACCATTATAATATGATTTGTTGATTGCATTGAAGCCATTATTGAATGTAGTAAAAGAACACTTTTAAATTATATTTATATACTACTATTTCATTCTATATTTGCATTTGTAAAATGTCATTACCCAATCGTTGCACTTTTTATAACTAACAGTAAGAAAAAGAATGAGTCATCTATTATTTAGATCATTATTACGCACTTGTATTTCTTCAATCTATAATTGCTTTCTATCTTATTTAGAAGTGTTTATTAATCGTGGTTGTACAAGAATTGAAGATGTATTACAAGAATGTGATCCACCAATGTCAAAAAGTGATCTACATGAAACAATAAGTTTTTTTTGTATGCATACATGTTTGAAGGATGGCTGTAATCAACATTCAATTGATGAGATAGCTTCAAAAATGAATAGAAATTTAAAAAATAATACTTTATTGTTAATAATTTATTTCAGTATTTGGATGCAAAATTTATTGTATTTTACTTAAATAACATGAAATTTTCTGTTAAATTTTTTAAAATATTGATAAATAAAATGAAAATTTACTGTGTTAAAAATTTTTTGTTTGAATTCGATAGAAACAAATAGTTTGATTTTTGATTATTTTCAATCAGTCAACATTCTTCAAAAAGCGATGTTTTAATAAGCATCAGATCATTTTTTTTATCCAGATTAAAAAGTAGGTGCGCTCGCCGTCGGATAAAGATTTCTTCTTCAAATTTAATGAAACAAATTTTAAATTGAAAAAAGCTTTTATTTTTAAAAATCGAAAAAAATTTACAGTGATGTGTTTGACAAGGATTCATTGTTCAAGACAAACAAATCCATCTTGAGAAAAACATGATATAATTTATTGTCAAACTCATAACTGATATTCTTTTGTTTTTATAACAATGCGAAAATTCTTGAAACCAAATTCACTGATTCTCTCTCATGGTAGATACAATCTTTGTCTCTTCTTTTCCTTGATTAGTTCTAATGATCATTAGCCTGTATTTAAGCCCTAAATTTGATGACGCACGACGTTAGTAACTGAGCTTGGTTTGATAAACATTGTGGATCTCATAAAGTAATGACTGGTGATTTTTCTTTACAAATATACATATTTGATTGCTTTTATTTATTGCATTAAATAATAAATTTATCCAGTTAATTAGCACAAGTAAGAAACAAAAACGCTGTTCTTTTTTTTATTTGTACTCATGACGACAAATGAGTCAGCAGCATGATTTTATCGAACTTCCAAATGGAATATCTCGAAGGTCATAGCGTCCTTGGTTTCTATTCTGTCATAAGTAGAGGTGTTAGCCGATCATTTGATCGGCGGCGGCGGCGAGGAGCTCTCGCCGAGGAGGTCATTTTCGGCGGCGGCGGCGATGAAAAAATTTTCCTATGTTATTTCACAGGATCTTTCGTAGATCTCTACCGTTAAGACAAACATTAGACGTTATGTTCTCACAGAATTATACCGCTGTTTTCCTCTTAGCACCACTCATGTCTTTTTATGGAAAAATTTTTCCATTAGATGTAACTTTATTTTCATTAATTCAAAAAATTCACATTGTCCCATCATAAAATAACTTCAAACCACACAACAAGAACTCATGATATAAGCCGAAATGGCAATAATGTGACTATCCATCTAAAATACAAATTAAATTCAAACATGATAGCTTATGGCTGGCACTTTATCTTTACTTTACCCGTTAAAGTAAAGTTAAATACGTTACCCAAAAAGTAAAGTAAAGTAAAGTGAAAAAAAATGAAGCTGTATGTTTTAAATTTTTTGGCAATTTCTTAGTTTAGGATCGTGTAGAAATAATCTTAGAACGTATCAAAGTTTATTCAATATCGTTTCGTCTTAAAATTAGCGTGAAAAAAAATAAGTAAAGCCGAAAAATGTCGATTTTTTATGAATACATGAAAAATATTGTTTGGTTAACTTTATCTCACTTTCTTATCCACATTCAAACTATAGTATTTTACTTTACTTTACTTTACTTTTTCAAAGTAAAATAAAGATAATGTGCCATCTCTATGGTAGCTCGAATTAGATCATAAGTGAAACTAACATTGAAATTAGAATTTGAATCCAAATTCAAATCGATACTTTTCTGTGAGTGGAGAAAAAGAGCAAGATTTGTTTTCATTGATTATTTGAATTCAAATTGAAACTAAATATTTTTCTAAACTGGCAGAAGAGTGTCGATTGGAATTCGAATTCGAATCGCAATGTTAGTTACATTTATATTCGCACTCAAACTAGACAGTTAGTCGAAACTGCATACTGAATAAGCCGAGAATCGCGAAACGGAGAAAATAATAGCGATGAATCTATTGTGCATGAAGAAATAAGGCAAATGAAAACCTAATAAATATGGTAGCGTCACAAAATCACAAGGAGACATATTTGCTCATCAGCCCGATTTTCAGACCATATGTCATCCAAGAAAAAATGTACTAATTCCTATTTTTTAAAAGTTCTGTTGGTTTCGGCAATCTCTAATTGTCACATAGATCAAACTTGAGATATTACTGATTATTATCAACAAGTGATAATTTAGAAAAAGAGGAAGCTTGAACTGTGATCTTTCATTCGATCGGCGGCGGCGGCTAACACCTCTAGTCATAAGGTATCTTCGTCAACGCGCAGAGAGCATTGTCTGTTCATACACTTTCTTGACGAGTTCTGTTTAATTTTTAGTATTGTTCATGAGCAGAGTTTGTCAACATTCAGATAGTTTGACTTTTCTTTTGTTTTTTTTTTCATGATTATCATCAAAATCATGTCACTAAACACGTTTCTTTTTCTCAACAACCTCGATATTGTGTTGTGATGAAGACAAATTGCATCTTCAAAGGGTAATTCTTGGACTATCATAGATACTTTTCACATTATCTAAATATAAAATTATTTTTGTTCTTATAAAAGAGTTTTTGTAAGATCCTAAAGTCAGCATAATATTTTTGTATCTTCTGTAGACTATTTCTCTTTTTCCTTATCAGTAACGAAACAAATAAACAGTAGACACACATTTTCTTCACAAATACACATACACGCATAACATTGACATTGATTCACTTAACGAATGATCGTCTATATGATACTGTTGGTTTTTCTTACTTATTTTATACAAAATGGATATGCTAATGAATCTACTATTGTTCATACAAAATATGGTGATATACTTGGTTATCAAACAGATTTAGCTCGTATTTTCTATGGTATTCCATTTGCTCAGGCACCTATTAATGAATTAAGGTAAGTATAAATGTTAAATTCTTGACATTATTACATTGAATATATATTTAGATGGAATCCACCAGTACCTATTACAAAATGGTCTCCAAAAGTAATTAATGCTACCTCACGAGCACCTGCTTGTCCTCAACCACCATGTAATCCATCGTCTCCTTTATGTCCTCCACATGTAGTAGTTTTTTACTGAGCAAAAAACTTTTGACTTTTACCTGTTTCTTGTTTTTCTTCCATTAATATATAGTTTTCTGAAGATTGTCTTTATTTGAATATTTTTACTCCATTAACAACACAAGCATCACAATCTACAACACTTTTACCTGTTATGATCTTCATTCCAGGTGGTGAATTTCAACATTTTGATGCTTCTCTTCCAATTTATAAAGCTGAACGTTTAGTCAATACTACGAATGTTATTGTTGCATTCATACAATATAGACTTGGTAAGTCGAAAACAGAAAAACACATATATATATAATTATTTTCTATACAATGTATATATATATATTAATAAAGGTGTTCTTGGATTTTTTGCAACTGGAACTGGTCCAAATGATATCAAAGGTAATTATGGTATACTTGATCAACGTTTAGCTATTGCATGGATCAAAGCAAATATAAATGCATTTGGAGGAGATCCAAATGAGGTTTCATGAATAGTATGATATTATTTTGTAATAAATATGTTCTTATTTAGATTACTTTATTTGGTCAAAGTGCTGGTGCACAATCTGCAGCATTACATTATGTAGCACATGATATGCAATCATTTTTTCAACGAGTTATCATTCAAAGTGCACCTATGGCTATACCATTTAGGTATAAGAATAAGAGAAATTATTATTTTTTTTCCTTTTTGTATTTATATATCCTTTATATAGGACTTATGCAGAATATATAACACCGGGTGTTCTACTAGCTGAACAACTTCATTGTTCTTTTCATGATATAGCTTGTTTTCGTGCAGCAACTGTTGAAAATATTACTATTGCACAAGAGATAGTGAATGGAAAGATAACTTCATTAGAAGTATTACTATTTTTTGAACCATGGGTACCTGTGATTGATAATATTACTGTTCATGGTCAATTATATGAAACTATACAAAATTTATCATTTCCTATAAAACCTCTTATAACGGGTACAGTTAATGATGAAGGTTTAATTTTTATTTATAAAGAATGGAATAAACCTATATTACCTATGAATTATGTTGAAATAGTTTTTGGATTTTTTCGAAGTAAAGCTTTAAAAGTTCTTGAACGTTATCCACCTGTAGGTGAAGGAGATCAAAGACGACTTTTATCTCAAATAGCTACACAATGGGTTTTTTCTTGTCCAACACGTATATTTGCTCGTAAAGCTGCTTTATATACTTATGTATTTGGTTATCCATTAAATTCTAATACGAAAAAAAATGAAGACATTTGCTATGGACATGTATGTCATGGTGATGAATTACCATATTTATTTGAATCAAATTGGATAAATATTACTGATATTGGTCGACGTATATCACAAAGTATAGCAACATATTGGACAAATTTTGCAAAAACTCAAAATCCAAATGAACCATTAAATGTACCAATATTATGGCCAATAGGAAATAATAGTAATGAAAAATATATGTATTTTCAAGATCCATTACAAGTAAAAGAAAATTATTTAAAAGATGATTGTGATTTTTGGGATCAAATTGGTTATCGAAAAGATTTTTTAAAAAATTAACAAAAAAATATAACTCATCATATATCAAAACAACTTCATTATATCACTTCTATTCTATATATTGTTATCTTTTTTTTTTTTCATTTAAAAATTATTGAATATAATATCAAAGATGAAATTAATTCTACTTATACGATTAATCGTCTTTATCACACAATAACATTTATTTTTTTTTCATGAAGAAACTAAAAAATGCTATTTGTTAACCTGAATACAATATTTATTGATCTATCTTGTATATATAGCGTAACTAAGAATATAATAGAAGCTGTACAAAAAAAAAAAACTCGAAACTTAAATGTTTTATATTTGTTTTGTATTTGTTTGAATAGGAGTTACATCTGTTGAGTTCTAAAAAAAATAATGTTTATTATTACAAAAATAAACAAAACTTAAATGAAGAATCTTACTCGACGTAAAGAACTAAAACATGATGATTGACGATTTGTTGGTAATGGTGGTCGTGATATACTAACTCGTGTTCCATCAGGATTCATACGATAGGTTATTCTTGCTGGTGTTCTTTCATTAGTAGTTGATGAACTAACATTTTGTTCTCCATTTGTTCGATCTTGTTCAAATTCTGTATTAGGATTTTCATTAATAATCGATATTGTATGAAGATCTAACAAAAAAAAAACAATAATATATATATAATAAACATATTATATACCTTCATTAGTTTGTATGATTGTTGTTGTCGTTATTGACATATTATCATTTTGATTTATTTCATCTTGTGTTAATATACAACTAGTAGGAATATTATTACGATTATCATTTAAATTTTCGGAATCATTTGAAGTTTGACATGATATTGATGATGATGGTTTTTTCTCAATATTAGTTGTCATAGGTAGTGGTTGACTATTAATAAATATATAGAAATGTAATATTTAAAAACAAAATAAACATCTGCGATATGAATTACTCTTTATTAATAACGGATGATGGTAACGGAGATGATTGAGCATTTAATAATGGTCGATATTCATTAGCTGCATTCGATATTGAACGATTTATGATTGGTTTACCGGAACGAAATCGTCCTTGTTTTAATGGTATTTTTGGTAAAAGAGCAGCCATTATTTCTGTATCTGTTCGTCGAGCTGTTGTTGGTGTAAATTCAAGTGGAATATCATTAGATGAAGAAATTTGATTAAGAACATGTTCAAGAGCAGCATCAACTTCATCACTAATTGGAGACCATGGATTCATTTGTTTATTATTATTCGTAGATTTTATTTTTGTTGTATGTTCTTCTTGATTATCTGTTGGAGTATCATCAATAATAATCATTTCAATAGGTGATTTTTCTAATAGTTCATTATCAATATTAGTTGAATTTTCAATATTATTCGTTGTTGTAACAGTTGTAGTTATTAAATTAGGTTGAATTGTTGTTAACTTTGAACATACTGATTCTATCACAATAGTTGAAGCAAGTGGTTCAATATCCATTTGAGTAGATCTATAATACAAAAATACAAAAAATTTTCTTAGTAATAATTTAAATTAGAATTCAGATATAAATTGTTCGTATTTATAGATTTAAATATTGAATTTTTTTTTTTATTCAGATTGTATTCACGAAGGAATATTTCTAAATGTTAGTCTTCTTTTAAACTGATATTTTACCTATAAATATGTTTCAGTGAGCTATGAAAAGTATTCAAAGAATTTTCTTGAAAATTCATCTTAATTTTTACATAGAATATCAAGCATTTTATTTTATAATGGTACTTTGAAAAAAAATCTAATTATCTTTAAATTCTTTCTCAAAAAGATTTATAGTCTTCACAATTTTTAATAGTCAACAAAAAAACATTTACCATCAGAGGTCCAAACAGGCCACGTTTTTTTAGGCCTGTCAAGTTTTTCGAGCGAGTGCAATAATGATGACAGACTAGAAACCAGAGGTCCAAGGGCTATTGCTCAACCTGATCCTGACCTGCTTATCATAGGCATCACCTATAGTTTTCAGACTAGTGCAAGTCAGAGGTCCAAGCAATTTTTGGCCTGTCACTTGCACTAGTGTGAAAACTATGGGTGATGCCTATGACAGGCGGGTCAGGATTAGGTTGAGCAATAGCCCTTGGACCTCTGGTTTCTAGTCTGTCATCATTATTGCACTCGCTAGAAAAACTTGACAGCCCGTACAGGCCTAAAAACGTGGCCTATTTGGACCTCTCTTTTCAGTTTTCTGAAAACTATTTGAAAAATTCAAATATCTCAACAATGAAGAATACAAAACAAAATATCAAAAATCATTCTTCTAGTGTTTAACACTCTAAAATAAATTAGAATATATAAAATCACTGGTATTACTTTTGTATTATAACTATCTTTATTTTTTTATTTATTCAAAGAATGATACAATTATTTAGAATAGCTTTCGATATATTGTTTGTCTTAAATCAAATAATCGAAAAAGAAAAAAATCATTTGGCACCAAATTCGAAGAATTACTTAAACAGAAAACTATATCTCTTTTGTTTTATCGTTAGTAAGTTTTGAATACTTTAATACTTATAAAACAAAACGGCATTGAAAGAGCTGATAAGAATACATATAAAATGTAACACGTTATCTATCATAACAACTAGTTTTTATCGAAAATTTTTTTTTTTTTTATTATACTTATAGTTGAAGAAAGATTAAATAAGAAAGCACTGTTTTTACTTAAAAAAAAATTTTAACTTACTGTATTGATGATTTTGGAATGTTTCTTCCTGATTGTTCTATAGGAGAAAGATCTAATGTCATTGTTGATTTATTCAGAGATTTTGAAGTCTATAAATAAAATATAATTTAAAAAAAAATTTTCTGTTTGATTTACTGATGTTGAATTTTTCTTATTTGTTATTGATGTTTGTGTTCGTAAATTATGTATTTGTTGTGGATCAAGATAACGTTGAACAATTTCATCTGTTACAGGTACAATCATAACTTTGTCTGGTAACCATTGAGAATTTGTTGTTTGTTGTTGTTGATGATGATCGGAATGATTTTTAAGAATAGATAAATGTTCTGAACAACAATTATATGATGATAATTGAGATAATATTGAACATATTAAACATGTAGTATTCTTATTAACATTTTCATCATGATTTCGTGATAATTTTTTTCCTGATTTACTACTTCGTAATCGTCGTTGTAATGGTAATGATAATCGTTCATCATCAGAATCCGATAAAACAATATATGTTTTTTTATTATTTGTTGTTTTTGATTGTTTATGACGATGATGAGTATTATTATTATTATTATCATCATCATCTGCCCATAAATCTCGTTGTCCACTACGTATTCGTTGTAATCGTTGAGCTAAATGAGCTTTAAATGAAGATGGTGGAGGTGGTGATGATTGACGTTGTCGCTTTTCTAGATATTAGAAAAAAACAAAAAACATTCATATAAAGACAAAATTTTTCTATATATATATATACTTTGTTGTCTTTTTCCACTACTCATATTTTTTTTTGATGAAATGATTAAATGAGGAAGTATGACCTTGTATAAAAGTATAAGAAAACAATCAAAGAACAAAAAATAAAAATAAAAATTTGAATGGATTTATTTCACTACAAGTTACTAACGATTACATTCTTAGAATAGAAGAGGGCGCTAATAGATGGAATTCATAAAAAAAAAATTTATTCTTTTAAATTCGTGATAAATATTTGTAGAAGTTTAATTAAATTAAATCATAGTACAATCAATTACTATTTTAAATTAAAAATCAACTATGATACGAACTTAAATTAAGTTGGTTGATCGATATGAGATATTAAATTTTTGCTATCAGTTGTTGAAATATACAAATTAATGTTTATATTATTGAGTTCATTGAAATTTATTTCAATATCATTTTTTACATGTACAGAAAAATGAAATCTTGTATTTCGATTATCGTAGGATTGATTAACATGTCATGAAAAAGTCTTGGCAAACTCATATTAGATCATAGTACTAACTTCTAATCCCATCAAATTGTTTCAGAGCGAATCTAAGAAAAAACTAAAAACCAAAGTATCTCTTAAAGAAAGTTTTTGTCACTTTATCATTATACGATATTATTTGCTTCTGATTATGTCGTGAAGGACAAAAGTTTAGATTAGTTATATTTTTTAATAGATGAAAGAATTCTTTATTAGAACTTACAGACCTAAAAATCTAATAAAACTGGATATCTAGAAAACCAAGACAAGTTTTGCTGACATACATTCGAAGGTTTTTAATAATGATTTCATTTAATGATAGAACTAAATTAGATGACTCATTTCTCTTTATGATCGTTCTTCATTGAACTGTATTCAATCGAGAGAAGATTCAAGAAGAATTTTTCTTTTGTTTTTTTTTTTAAAAAAATTCAATGCTCTCTCGTCCTGTTTGAAGCCTTCAATAAATGAAATGCAGTTCGTTGAAGAAACATCATGAAGAGAGCCGAGAATATCTAATTTTGCTCTATCAACTCAAGTTATTTCTAAAAAGCTTTACATAGACATCAGAAAACTTATCTTGATTTTTTTCAAATATTCCTCATCCGAGTACTGTTACGAAACTTGTTAGATTTTCAAATTACAATAAATCATCTTGTCGGCTATTCAAATGTTCGAGATTCTCTATTGTACAAGAATATTGATTTTTAAAGAAAAATATCTTTCTATGTTTTCATATTTAAGCTATCTGATCAATTGAAGTACTAGGAAATCGAAACTTGACTCTGTTTTACTAAGCATATTGAGTTTGGTGAATATTAAATTATTTTTCGATAATGCTTTACCTTAGCGATCAAAAGATAATAAAATTTGTTCTGTTTCGTTTTTTGATAAAACTTATTTAGGATTTATTTTATTAATGAAAAAAAAAAAGAGAGACAAATTATATTAGAAAGAAACGCACAGAATTGATGGTCTCATTGATAATAAATGTATACAGTAAAATAAAATAAATCATTATATTTATTTTTTTGGTGCAATTAAACCTTCCAATTGAGCCTAAAAATAAAAGACAAAATAATGTCAATATTTTTTATCAAATCTAACTTTGAGTTGTTGATTTGTTTTTTTCAAAAAATTTATTTCTTCCATATGTTTTTTTTCTTCAACTTGTCGTTGTTCATTTAATTTTTTTTCAGCTGCTTCTGCATTTGCTTTTGTTTCTTTAAGTTGTCGTTCAAGATCACGTTTATCTTCTTCAAGTTGTACTAACTAAAAAGAAATAACAGAAATATTTATAAATAAAAATCTATTTAATATACAAACTTTTCGTTCTAATTCAGATTTTCCTTGTTCAGCCATTAATGCTTTACGCATACCAAATGCTACACTACTTTCATAAAGTGTTTGATATGCACGTAATGTCATTTGTAATTCATCACGTACACGAAGAAGAAGTAAACCACGTTCAGCACAATTAATAGCAACTTGACGAATAAGTTCATCTATTTAAAATGAATTGAAAAAAACAAAAAAAAAACTTGTTTTTTTGTTTTTCTTACCGAAACATTGTGAAAACAGTTCACGTCGTACTGGACATATACCAGTTTCACGAGCTTGTCGTTGTTGTAAACGCATATCTAATTGTTCTTGTAAATTAATAACATCAAGACGTGTTGCTGGTGTTGATGATATACGTTGACAATAGAGTAAATCCGAATTATTTGGATCTTTTGTTATTCTATTTTAAATTTTAAATTTTTGTCAGAAAAAAAAATATATAAAAATATACTTTGGTGGAAGAATTTTATCAAGAATTTCTTCTAATGATAAATCTTTCATAGCCTGTTGTTTTCTACCTAATTGTGGTGAACCAGTACCACCACCAGTAATATCCATCATTTGTTGATCTAATGCTGTTTGTTGTTTACTAGCACCAAGTGCTTTACGATCTTTTTCATTTTGTGCTGTTATCAATGTTGGATTATCAAAACGAACAAGTGAACCAGATGGTGGAATGATTGACATTGTTCTTAATTATTACAATAATCTAAATAAAGATTTCAAGATTAATTATTTGTTTATTTAATGATGACATTCATCTGATAATAATTAAACTTGAAAAAAAAAAAATTTTTTTGTTATTAAGAATTTGCTTTATCCTTTAATCTTGGTAGGTACTTTATTTGGTTGTATGCCTCTTCGCCGAAAAGCATTTCATCGAAAGGCCCGGAAATGCTGTAGATCGTTGCGAGCTCTTTAATTCCTGCATAGACTTGTTAAGCATGACAGGATCAATTCATTTTACCGTCACCCTCACCTTTGCAGTGCATTTCGTGGCCAAAAAATACTTTCGATGTTGCGTTTTTCGGCGAAGAGTATACATACTGTCTTAATAAGCACTTGCATGAGCTATTTCCGTGGTCAACTAAACATCAATTGTACTTTATTAGTGCTCGAAAGGTAATGAGTTTCTCAATTACATGTGAACTTATAAATATTCTAATTGAATATATCGAAGGTTTCTAATAAGAAAAGGCTAAAGAAAAAACAAGACATTTAATGTGTTTATAAGATGATAAATTATATAAATAAAATTGAAAATAGATATTAATAAAAAAAAAAAAGGTTTTATTATTGAAAGAAATTTGTATACTGGATAAATTTTTTATATTAAACAAACTGAAATAGAATTGTCTCATATTAAATGCAGGACAATCGTTTCCATATAATTTCTCCATTACTAACCGTAACCTTGAAAAAAAAAACACATATTACCTAGGAATATAGTTTCGAATATAAATAAAATCTCTAAAAATTTGTTTCTATATAACGTTGCTAAAAGTAAATGCCATTAATAATTATCTTACAAACAGGTTTCTTAGCAACGATATGATTAACTTGTAAATTATTTATTTATTTCAATAATATTATTAAATAAAAATTTATTGAAAATATAAATAAATTTTAATTCATTTTATATTTTATTATAATTATGTTCATACTATTTATTTTCATTTATGATCTATTCAACCAATCATTAATGTTAGAAAGCAAAAAAATTGTTTAGTATACTACAATTTTTTGCTTTCTTTCTTCTCATTCTTCCTAAACAAATAAAGAAAAAAAAAAGAAAACTACATAATCTAATCTGACATACATATTGCTTACCTTTCCACGTCGACATCTTTTGTACACGTCATTGTCGCAAGTCGGCTCGGCTTCATATTCGTTCGATTAAAAGTTGATTTTAATCATTGCCGATGGGTCAAATTTTCGATCGACAAGTTGCCGGGCCGACAAGTAATAAAAAAAATCAAAGTATTAATTTTATTCTAAGAAAAAAAAAAATAGTTTTTTGTTTTTTTTAAATTTTCTTATCATTTTTAGTTACAAAAATTTCTGACATATCTCAATTACCACCTGAATTAGCATTAGAAATTCTTAAAAATTTAAATGCTACTGATCTATGTCTTGCGGCATGTGTTTGGCAAACATTAGCTAATGATGAAATTCTTTGGCTTGGGTAGATAAAATAATTTTATTGATTTCAAAAAAAGGAATATTTTTTTTTTTTTATTTTGAAAGATTATGCAAATCAAATTGGACTTATGCATCAATTTATAATCGAGCACATAATGATGGTATTTCATTTCGTAAAATTTATTTACAACTAGATGAAGGAACATTACGATTTAATGCTGGACAAGTAATTAAAAAAAAGATTTCGTGCGTATTCATTTTTATTATCATGTTTAGGGTCTGCAATATTTCATTGAACATGAATTACTTGATGATACATGCGAAGAAATAAGTAAATTTATTCATAATACAAGAAAATTAAGAGCCACTGAAAAACGTAAATTATTACAAGCACGGTAGGTTTAAGAATTTAGAACGAAAAAAAAAACAAAATTCTATAACTACAATTCTCATTTATATAAATGACAAATGTCAGATTTTGTTATCGACGTTGGTTTTTTTCTTGTGAATCTCATTAGTATCGAGACATTGTAAAACATGGCGAACATCTCATTTTTTTTTTATAGTATTACTCTTCGTGTTGTGCATAGTCATAAAAGTTTCATATTGACATTTTTCTGTTGTTTTTCAATCTATATCAAGAAGTAAAATGTGACTCTGTTTTATTTTAGAATGAATTAGGTTCGTCAAAAAATAAAAAGCAAATGATTTCACAGAAATGAAACATAGAGAAGGCAAAGCTTTATAGATATATGAAGTCTACTCGTTTTTGTTCCCAATATATTGAGTGTTTGATTTTTATAATGTCAAACAATAGTCGTGTCTTATATAATAAATTTTTGTAAATATTTATCTATCATTTGTGTGTCTAAAAAACCATGCTTAAGCGATAAAAAACATCACATAGTGAAACAATTATTATAAAATCAGTGAATCATTTTCCAACTTAACATCTGATCGTGTTGAATATTTCTATTTCTAGTCGTGATATATTAGAACGTCTTATTGAATTTCAATCATATGAAAATCAATTTTTACCAAATGCTTTACGTCAATTCTTTGCTAAACTTGATGCACCAGAAGATCGTAATGAATATTTATCTTTTTTGATCGAAAATTTTTCTAAACGTTTTCATGAATGTAATAAAAATCTTGGCTTATCAACCGGTTTGTATATATTTTAAATGAATTAGAAAATAAAATATATAGAATTTCGTTATTTTTCTTTTTTCTACCTAGAAACAATTTATGTACTATGTTTTTCATTAATTCTTCTTTCTATTGATTTGACATCACCGCATGTCAAAAATAAAATGTCAAAACGTGAATTTATACGTAATACACGTCGTGCCATAATTAATGGAACATTAAGTGATGAATTAGCTGGTCATCTTTATGATAATATTTATTTAATTGGACATGTAGCTCGTTCAACTACGGCTGCACATTAGAATAGAATCAAAATTAGTTAGACATACAAAAATAAATCCCGGTTACTTTTCTGTACAAACGTTTCATTTTATTTTATTTTTGTCTGCTATTCAAAACCGAGAGCTTTTATTTTTTTATTTTTTTTTTTTTTTCGTTTAATTTTTTTACTTAGTGTGTCTCCATAAATTGGTCTTTCTTTTCTTTTTCTATAAGAAAACCAGTGTTTGAATAATGAATAAATATTATAGAAGTTTTTTATAGAAAACATATAGTAATATGAAATATATGTTGTTGATTTTACAAAATGAAAATGTAAAAAAGCAATTTCATATTTCCATCAGATCATCAATAATAAAAGATTAATATTATCAAGAGAGATATTCAACATGCCTAAAATACGAGCTGGCATACCGCAGAGAATAGGACAGTTCCGAATAGTGATGAAGACGATTACTACCAGAAAGTTTTGTGATGCTATAGTATTTTTTTTAAAATTGTGTTTCATTTTGGAATAGTCGTATTTGATCAACAATATAAATTTGATGATATCACGAAAGAATATTCATAACTAGGATAAATACAACCATACATACATGTACACCTATAGAATGTTCGTTTCAATGACAACTTATCTTTAAATGAAATTCGTATAAATTTCTATTTAGGTCACATTAAAGATGTACTCGTAGCGGACTGAAGATAACAATCACAACCGCTTGCTCGAGTTACAGAATAAATCGGTAGTTTTTAATATTTTTCGCGATTCAGAAAGCAGCAATAGATCAATTGGTAAAATTTGCAGGAATTGAAACTATTCATCGTACTTTCAGATGGTTCGAAATAGATGATAGATTTCATGGTTGAGTGTGGGTATGAGTGTCTCATTTGTACATTAGTTCACCGACAATACCACTGATGAAATATTATTTTTGAAATTCAGCAATACTAAAATCAAAAGACCTTATATGGTCTTAAAGGGCAACAATGAAGAATAACAAATAATGATGGTAGACACAACTCAATTTTAATACTGTGGGTTATCGACTAGCTAACATGAATTTTCCACCGCTTCTTTTATGAAAAGAAGAAGAAAAAACAATCAAATACAAACAGGATACACTTTTTCAAAGCAGAAGAACAAATATAAAGAGAAAATTATTTGCATAGCAGATTTTTACCGTACATTATCTAAATCAGATGAGACAACATATAACAAATTCGTCATTGTCGTCTAGTCTTCATTATGTTTATTTGTATATCTTCCTTTTCTGATTCTATCCTTTCCATTTCCAATTCTATTGATTAAATAAGAGCGTCGATTATCAACTCAAATACTATCTCACATTGTTTCTACCATTGCTTGCCATGAGGAATAATTTATTTGTTCATATGGCATTTGTTAGTCGTTATTTCTCTTTAAATATCGATTATATAAATTTAAGCAATGAAACGTTAACATTTTTCAAAGATAATTCTAATAATAACATAATTTCATCTTTTACATTGGCGTACGTTACATAGGAAATAGTTTTGGGTCAAACATACAAGAAATAGGGTCAAGCAGTGGACATTTGAACATGTATATATTTCACTTACTTGTCTTTTATTATAAAAATTAGTTAGTGACGAATCCACAGAGGAGGCAGCTACAGATCCTTTTCAATTAATCTCTTCCGCAGTTCCGCGAAAAATTCTTGGATCCGCCAGTGGTCTTAGTTTGTAAGTAACGTGTGGTTAACCACTCATAAAATTCCATGCGCATAATATCTTTCATTGATAAAAGTAAACGTGTTAATGTTTCATAACCTATATCTTGATAAGGTAATCTACTATTATTATACTGATGTTAATATTTTCTACGTAGCTCAATTGATGATAAACCACAATGTATTGGTTTTGCTACTTTGATCCGTGGCTGATGAATGTAAAGTTAGGCGTGTTAACAATAACTGATGAATTTGTTTTTCTTACTATCTTATATGTTGGTACTGATGGAACAGATTTAGCAGCAGCTATTTTCTCTGAAAGTAGACTAGCTATGAAAAGTGAAGGCTTATTATCTTCAAAGCGGGGAAGAAAAAAAAAAAAGAATCTGTCAATGTTATATCATAAGAAAATCGAATTCATTCCTTATCTTGTAGAAAACAACAAGATGGTGACAAGAATATCAAAAAAGTAAGAGAGGAGCAAGTTTGCGTTGTGTGAGTTAGGCTATGATTCTTCTACTTACGAACACTTATACAGCATACCAATACTCACACTCTAAATATACTCGTGGAGTAACATATAACTGGAATACTCGCCCTGGATATTGGGAGAATAGTTAGAGCTTGCTTCAACCAAGTGTAAGTTTAGCGAACGCGACGTATAATGAACGACTAGATACGTTCAAACGAATTCACAAACGACGATATAATCTCTGGAGGATTCAACACAATAGAGCTATCGTATTTATTACGAAAACAATTGAACTCACTGGATAAAATGTTGCGAATTTTCTTTTCTCTAAGACAAACATAAGAAACGTTTTTATCCAACTGAGTTTGCTTCACTTAAAGAGAAACAAAGTTAACTTTAAAACAGCCAATTGCACCCTACGTCACATTATTTCTTTGCTGTCAGGGGGACAAATAAAGTATTTTGAGTAAAAAAAATATGATTTATGTGACAACGAGAAAAGCAATGTGTTTGTACAATAACAAGGATCTACTGTCTTTCGTGAACTATTAGCGATAAGCCGACATGACATGAAACGTGAAAACAAGTAATAAGAGAAACCCTAAGGTTTTGAAACATCTGCAGTGAAACATTGTTTACAATTGCTAGATCTTCTCTTACAATAATTGTTCAAAGTTTATTGACAACTTCATTCGCTTCCGTAGTCTATCTTATTGTTAGCAGCTCTGATAGATGACACTAAGGCGAATGTAACCAATGATATACACCATTCTGTTTGACAACATCTGTGGGTCATATTACAAAACACGCCCCGGCCTCATAATGTCACTATCTCTCTTAAAATCAAGTGATACATTTGCGTGAGTGCGTTATTATAAAATATTCTATAAAATACAACTGAATATTGTGAAACTTCTATACAACTGTGTTTTATATTTCATTAATACACATTCTCAATGGATCACTTGCTCGGAACACTATTAGGTACTGGATTGGGCTTACTTACAACTGCCACTATCGATGCTGCAGATCAACATCGTCAAAAGAAAAGACGATCATCTACATTTACTCCAGGCAGTAGTGATCAACGAAGTACAATGCAACTGTCCAGTCACACTTTGGACACAATATCATTTAATCAGACTTCGTCTACGTATCATCCACGTGCTGTTCTTGTCGCTGCAAGCTCAGAAGAATTCGGCAAGGCCTGTGAACGTCTGGTTAATATTGCATTTCACACTAGTCAGACATTTCCAACAATGATGGGCACATGCGCAGATATTAGTGACTATCTTCGCAAGGAACTCACCAAGCAATACTCCAACGAGCACTTTCATATTGTTATCGGAAAAAATCATGCTTTCGATTTTGTAGTCGTGGACGCTGTATATCTTGCAGAAATCGAACAAGACCGATACCGAGTATTGATCTTCACAACCAAGCAAGATGTTCGCAGCAAAGCAGATACACATGATGCTAATAGTGCAATGTCACTCGACTGGAGTCTCATTGCAAGGGGAACGTCAAATAAATAAATCTTTTTCTTCAGGGCACATAGTTTTTCGTTTTTTGTCATGTACAAGTCAATATCAAACAAATATTCTTTGCAAAAATCTCTCTAACTTTTCTATTGTGTAGTATTTTCTCAAAGCGACTACTACAGATCAAGTGTAGTGCACTTTCATGATTAGTTAGAATAAGGTTTTGCATTCATTCTAACTTGCATTAGACGAAGTCTCTATCTCATATAATTGGTTTCTGTTGAAGCTGTCCGCCTATGCTTGAGCATTTGATGAGGAGCGAGTAATGGAATAAGTATCTAAAGTTTTTACAGACATGAGCTATTTCACAATAAAATTCATTGTTGACATTTGATGTGTGGATATGGATGGAAAATTCTCATGTTGATCCGCATGCAAGTCATCCTATCCCCACACCCTTTTTATGTCCACTTTTGATCACAATATTGTTCACATAAGCCACGAATGAAAACGTCATTTCTATCTGCCAAAAACTGCAAACTACTGCCGGAAAAACTTTTTCATGGTTCAAAGATGCAAAAGTTGTTTTTTTTAAAGATCTTTGCCTACTTTTAAGGATTAAAACAGTTGATTTTGATGCTTCCTAGATGGATGTGACAACACTCAAACGGAAGCTGCGATTAGAGCGCTTATATGCGTCTTCAGAAATTCTCGTCTGCTTCAGTATTGTCTGCGTTGTGTGTCCTATTCTTGATCTTTTCTTCTTTTTCCTTTTTTTATTTGTCTTCTTTAAAGGGTAGTCACCAATGCATATACAGTGTGGGTGTGGGTTATCTTTGATGTATTGCTATGAGGTTGAGGTCAGGGTTTCTAATTCACCTACACCACATTTCCACGTCCACGATTCATTCGGGTTTGGAGAATCAATCGATGCACCACCCAAACAAACGAAGGGACAAACGTACCAAGGTCAACATCATGATCGTAGAAACTTGTTTCTCCATCATCTTCTCTAATGAGATTTTCAGATGATGAAAAACAAAAGTCCATTAAGCTCTGTCTCCCTATTCAGTGGAATATGGTACTGTACAAACTATTGCACGACGATGAAAGAAAAACTGCAACTTTTTGCTTTTGCTTGAATCGTAGAATCCGAAAAACAACAGATGAATATAAGACGAGAAAAATAGAAAGTGCATCGAATCTTAACTGCACAGATGAGAGCATATAAGTATATAAAAGGCTTCATTAACTTCAAAGTCTTCTACTATCTTAAAAAGCATGACGCCAACATTTGCATTGTTTCTTGTTTTTGAATGATTTCAAGAATAAGAAAAAAAACTGAGCATTTGATATAAGCCTTATGTAGACGAAAAGTGTTGCGATGTTTATTACTAACTAGAAACAATATTTAGGTGTAAGATCATTTTTGAATAAATATTTATAATAAACATAGGTAGGTTTTTCATGTCTCTTCAGAAAACAACAAAACTAGCTACTGTCATCGTAAAAGATCCATGCAGACGCTTACAAAGACAAATTTTCCATATGGAAAACGTATAAGTTTTTTTTTACTTGCAATATTTTCTCAACAAAAGTGACTTGTTTTTCATGCGTGAATTATGCGAAAAATTGTATGAGAAAAACTTTGTGGACGTTTTTCAAAAGGATGAGTTGGTTTTTTAAGCGTTTTCACCCATTTTTTATGATGCAAGTAGCTAGTTTTGTTGTCATTTTTGAATGAACGCGTAAACGCTCAAACAGAAATTGCGATTAGAACATTTAAATACGTATTCAGAAATTCTTACTTGTTTGAATATTGTCTACTCTAAAGCCTAGCCATCTATACATATATGTATATATAAAGACAAGTGTCATCATTTATCTGTTTCAGAAAGATAAGAAATATTTCCATTTCTTCATTAAATTGCATTCTGTATTCAATATTCAATCAAGAGTCATTTCTGACTGTATGAGAGTAATAAGAGCGACTACTTAAAAAATTTGATGAAGTGAAAGCTGATGAATTTTTGTATTTCTTCTTTGCGCCGTTATGGCAATTTTTTTTATATACGCTAGTGTATATAGACGGCTTGTTTTTATAAGAAGCTAGGGAAAAAAAGAAAAACGGAGTAAAAGATCGAAAAGAAGATACAAAATGAAGGTAATATGATCATCACATATTACAACACACAGCTCTTATCAAAATTTTATTATTATGATGCTAGCTGAAGAATGTTGAAATATCATAGAAAAAGCTTGTTAGCAAGCCCGTTTTGGACTGAAATGTAGAACTCACATAGATTTCTTACTATTGTTAAACTAGTACAAAAATACGTAAAGTAAGAAATATCTGTTAGACTATTGTTGTTTTTCAAGATAATCAATCATCATAGCAAGAGTTTGTCTTCTTTATTTCTACATTTCGAACAGAATTACGTTTCTTTTTTTTACGGGTACTCAATTTTTTGTTTACATTGTTGCTATTCGTTTGTTATTTTTCTTCTTTATACTTCGTATTTCGTTTGTTTACAATTGTTTCTATTATAAAAATTGAATCAAATGGCAAATAAAGTTGTTGTGAATATATAAAGACTATTTACAGAAACAGATCTTAATGCACTATTCTATGTTTCTATCAACTTATTAACACTGACGATGATTATTTTTCTAAGTTGTAACTCGATCAAGTCACGCTTTTGATGTTGATTATATAATAGCTGTGGCCAACCAATCCATCATTACTCATAATTGCTGATATCTTGAGTGTAAACTTTTATCTTCACAAAAATTTAAAATCGCACTATTCGAAACATTCACAAACGTTTGTTACTAGAATAGACTAAGTCATATCGCTAATGTTAAAACCATCCATCACCTTTTTCCTTTGCTAAGAAACTCTGATAAAGGAGTTCAATTTCGGTTGCTCTAGATTTCAAAAAGTTGTAATGGAAACTAGGGGATAGCTGCAAAACTTCAACTTATAACTTACACTCACTATTTTCTTCGAAAATATACGTAGGTTGTACAAAGTAGGGCGTTGTTTTTTTTCTATTACTGTATATGAAGAGAAAGTTTTGACACAGAAATAAAGTATCTCCGTCACTACTTTTGGATTGCCTCAAGTTATTCTGAATATTTTCTGTAAAAATTGACGTAAGATACAAATTCAATACACAAAAAAGTTGCTTTGTTTGTAAATTTTCGCATGTACTCTCGCATGTAGAGTGGCTTCGAGAGCTCAGAAGTATTTGAAAGATGTTTTTTTTTAAACAAATCGTTGTTTTTCGCAGACCAAGATGCCTAGTTGTGAATGTAAAATATTTTCTTGTAGATTTTTGAGTACAATGATTTCGAATATAACAATACAAAGTTTTTCAAAACATTTTAAAAGGGTTTATGGTAGCTCAGCCTTCTAGAAACGTATTTTAATACAATGTTTAAATCAAATAGTGTTGTATTTTCTAGCAAATGTTAGCAACAGCCCTGAATAGAAAATCACATCCTCAAATGGTTTACTGTTTGTCACATATTGTCCAACTCTTTTCACTATTTTTAAAAAAGTTAAGTCTTTCTCTGAATTTTCTCGGACGGTACTGGCATTTTACCTCTTTTGCCACTAAGTTTTTCAAATGAATCTAACAGTTGTAACAAAGCTTTTGATACCAAACAACTCGTCGTTAATTAAATTGTGTAAGCATGATTTCAGTATCGAAAAAGTTCACTTTCGTTTCTTTACGTAATGTCCACGTTGATATGTTCGCTGTGTTCAATAGTTATTCAATGTAGTATTCAAGTTTACTAAGGTCATTTGAACCAATCTATCGATTTTCACACTATTGCCTCACCGGCTTAAAATATAAAAATGATTTGTTCTCTAAGCATATATTACATTGGCACAAAAGTTCTGCACGTTTGTTTTTCATATTTTATGCAACTGTCAGACTTTATATCTCATGATTAGAATATGATAGAGGTCTGAAATTTTTAGTATAAATAGGTCTCTATGACTTCTATCTGCTTTAAAAATTTCACACCTCTATCACTTCCTAATCACGAGATATAACGCTTGAAAGTTGCCTAAAACACGAAAAAAAAACGTGCAGAACTTATGTGCCCATGTAATAGATAAAAAGAATTGCTCATGAATTTGAATAAAATACTACTGTTTATATTCTTAATTACTCTAATGATCAACGTTTGCGGAACTATCAGTAGTAAGTTGCCATCAATTTATTATGGGAATCAAGGCTGGGCCATGAATGAAATTGAATATATTTCATCGTGGATCGGTAAACGTCCAATAGTAATATTACTTTTTACTGATTGGTGTAATACATCAATGAATAATTTATTCAATTATCAACTGAATAATATATGGAATAATCAGAGTATTCCAGTGATTACCTGGGAATTATTTGGTTGTAGTGGTAGTAGTCAACCGGGTATAATGAGTCTTGTTCGAAATAACACTTATGACGCGTACATAGACCAATTTGGAAATCGTTTGAAAACTTGGTTAGCTGGAACTGATGGGGTTTTGGGCAGCAGTGATGATCGAAGAGCATATTTGCGATTAGGTATGATATTCATTTCAAAACTTGTAACATGTGTTTTTCAAGAGAGGAAGCAGTGTAAATATAATGATACATGAATTTCATTAATCATAGGAAACTTTAAAGATTGATGTTTTCATTGAGTAAACCATCCAAGTTAATAGCAAACTATCCATTATTTTCAATCTATACAGTTGTCTCCTCGAAAGTGAATAGGCGCCTCCTCAGCGACTTAAATTATCCATCTCGAAAAGAAAGACTTATCAAACCACTGATTTCAATCTTTTCATACTACTATTTATAGATTGTTGGCTACTTTATTATTACTTAAGACTAGTAGTTAGAACAAGTACTCCGACTATCAAAAGCTATCGGTTGCTTTTCGGCTTAGATCAGTTAATGTTGTATTGTGAGTTATTATTTCATACGTAAAATCTCAATATCACTTGATATTAAATTGATGATGATTTTCTGTTGGACCAAAATATTTGAGGAAGTGGGTAAGCGCGAGTGCTGCAACTATGAGTGAAGGTGTAGTTGTGTATCAGTATTTTCATTTCACTTAAATGTTCACACACACAACAGTCCAAGTTCTTTCATTTGAACTTTGATAATAGCAATATATTTCTTTGGTATTTTCACCAGTTATGTACCAGTTTATGCAAAAGTGTCTGCTTGAAACAAAAAAACTTTTCGAGTTTATAATGCTTGGACTAGAGATTCTTCCAGTTTGTTGAATTTGAGATGATATACTGATATCTAGGCACGGAAACAGTCAGTTTTTCTTAGCAATCTGTGAAAAACATTCCCTGATGTAAATATACTTTTCCAAATCTAATTATTCTGAATTGATTGCCATCTCAATATTTACAATTCCATAATGTTTCATGCTTCTAAATGAACTTTTCACCTATCTTGAACTCAATGAAGAGATTAATACACATCAATTTGCACTACTAGCGCTACAAATTGTATAAAAGTTTTTAGACATGTAGAGATTGGAACGAAACTCATTTTGGAAAACATACGGACATCATGGAATGCAGTTTACCCATTGATAATGTAAGAAAATCTGACCATTCATGTTTCTAGATGTAACTTCATTTTCTCAAATCCAAAGATACTAGAATGATCACTAGCTAAGACTCTACAAATTATGAAAGCTTCACACTTCCAAGAGATACTTTTTGTATAAATTCGTAAAAAAATCTGGTAGAAATATTTTTTGCAAGAGTATTTCTTATTTAATTAGCTAGTTCAAACAGCTGCTGATTGATTCTTGCGAACGAAATGTATACGAATAAAAACTATACAAATAATAAAATTTTTTTATTGAATGATTTTAGCTCATGAAATGAATGGAAATTGGTATCCATGGTCGATGAGCTCAACTCCACAAGATTTCATTGCGGCATGGCATCATATACATGATATATTCACAAACAAAAGTTTAGATTCGACTAGGCTTCAATGGATTTGGTGCGTGAATAATGCTGATGTAGGTAGTTACACCGCCGAAGATTATTGGGTTGGAGAAAATTATGTTGATTGGATGGGAATTGATGGATACAATTTTGGTACAAGTCAAAGTTGGAGTTCATGGTCAAATCCGACTCAAGTTTTCGACAATATGATCACACGATTACAAAATTTATCTTCAACAAAACCAATATGTATAAATGAGTATGCATCAACAAGTATACGTACGGGAAATATTTCTAATATAACAGCAAAATATGATTGGTTACAACAATTTTGTACATATATAAATAATAAACAAATTAAAATTGCTTCATATTTTAATACAGACAAAGAAACTGATTGGGCTATATTCGGTGGAATTCGTGGAGATAGTTTGTGGACTAATTATAGTGTTTATACAGCATATCGAGATTGCTTTCAATCAAATGATTGGATACTAGTAAATAGTACAAATCCAAGACTTATTAGCGATGAAGAATTCTCTGGTACAGGTAGGTAGAATTGAACTGTACAAATCTAAAGAATGAAACGTAATAATACGATGTTCTGAAAAGCTGATAGAAAGATACAATATTTGTCTTATGAAGTGTTTTAAGGAAAAAATTCTCAAGTGATTGTTAGCGTTTATATGTAGACTCATTTAATAAAAAACTGTAGGGTTAAAATCTATACGTATGAATAATGCTAAATCATAATCTTCCTAGACTCAATTTGAAAAAATCATAAAAATTTTTCAATGCAATCGATCCGAAAATTTTACCGTAAAATAAGAGAGAGCCACTTTCACTATAATAGATAAATCTATGTGCGCTCATCATAGTTCATGACGAGAAAAAAGTTCCAAATGTCGACATGTCTGTCATGATCTATAGGGCAGACTAGTAAAGAGATGGGACTTCACAAGCGTTGCTATATACTTCAACTCTGATTAACGATGGCGTTTCAACAAAAACATTTAACCCTTTCGTTACATAATTTTTTTTTCTGCATTGAAATCGAGTAAAATATTAAATTAGCTTTTTTTTAGAGATAGGGACCAGTAACGAATTGAGAAGCGGATGAAGAAGTGATCGGCCCCGTCTTTGCCAAAACCCTCAATTCACCACTAATAGGAACATATGTAAAAAGTAACTCATGTGTTCTCGCATGTGATTTACTGAATGTTAGTTATATCGAACCTTGTTATACTTAAATGGAAATTTTAACTGCTGAAGTTTACTAGTTGCAAAACTTATAGAATGTTTTCATGGAATAACAAAAAGCAATTTTTATGTTGTTTTACACAAAAAGAAATACCACAAAAACTGCATTTTATGTTACTAAATATTGAACGAGCTTTCGTTCTGCAATATCCGCATCTTCCTTTAGGTCCAGCAACAGGCATATGTGCTTGTAATGGAGTTGATAAATATTTGTTCCCAGGCGTCGGTTGAATTCGTCTACACTTTTGGGCAGCAAAGTGAATAGGTCTACCTCTTCTTTTCCGTGAACTTTGATCACCAATCAGTGACATTGAAATAGAAGAGAGGAATTCGACATAAGCCATGTGTTGTTGATTCAGATCGTTGTAACAGATGAACGCATTCGAAAGACTTGTTCGAAGAAAGTAAATGAATATACGAAACCAATTTCGCTTATATACTTTCTTTGAGAGATATAACATCCAGGGAAAGAGAAGAAGAAAAAGGACAGATATGAAGACAATACTTGTAACACAGATACTCCGGAAAGGTTCTAGAATACTCTTTATTATTTCCTTCCAAGAGATTTCATACTAATTTTTATGAATTATGCTATGAAAAATAATTAAAAACAGGTGTAGCTTTTTTTATACTATGGTAACGAAAGGGTTAAACTAGCTACCATCAACTGTAGCAGGACAAGTATACGACTTATTTTATGAACAAAAAAGTCCTTGAGTCATCAATGATATATGCAAATCTGAAAAGTTGAAACAATCCAACTATAATGAATGAGTTTTTCACTGTTAGGATTACTAGATAACATTACAGAGGAGCTAACTTATCTAATTCGTCGGATTTCAATCAAAAGTATTATTTGTCCTTACTTAGTAATGTCTACGAGAAAGTAGAAATGAACAATTAACGGAAGGAGTTCAACCTTCTCTAAATTCTTCCTTTTCTATGCAGTTTCGCCACTGATGTCTACTGTTTATAATCAATTTATAAGCCTACAAAGTAATTGAGAATTTTACAAATCCAAAAAAGGGTTTATAAAAGTGCAACAAACAACAAGTCGTTATTAATTAGATTGACATGTAACAGGAGTTTTAACCGTTTTGTATAGTGAAATATTTATCGTTCTAGCATCGAATACGACAAGTACGACTACAACAACAATCATTTCGACTGGCACTTTATCAACGACTGTAGCGTCAAGTACTGCGCACTAACTTTTTTTTGAAAAAATTCAGAGGATTTACGTGTTGCTTTATCTTAGGCATAACTACGAGTACTCTGACCACCACCGGACTAACTGCACAAATAAGTACGAAACTTTTACAAAAAAAAATACTACTTAAGGGGAAGCTCTCGAAGAAATTTATGTAATTGATCTACTATCTAAGTGTTATAAAATATGAAAAGAAAAAATCAATGCTGTTGCCGTTGATTGTGTGTTGAAATTGTTTGTTTCAGAGGCGGCAAAATTCTATAGATAGAACTCTTCAATTATGATAAAACAGTTGAATTCTTTCGGACTGATCTTAAGTAAAGATTTCATGCCGGGAACGCTTTGGCTATGCTACTAATCTGATTGTTCGATTTTTTTCGTGTTTTTAATTCTAGCGACAACAACAAATGTTTCAATAAACTCGACAGTAATGGCAATGACAACAGCAAGGGCTACATCAGTGCATGCTAGTTCAATTCCTGCAATAATTACAATTGGATGTGTCAATATAGATCGTAACTTTTTGGAAATAATCATTTCCATTATCATGATCAAGCTAAATAATTGAAAATTTCTTTCGTTTTTATGCATTTCCCTAACTAATAATTGTCACATATGATCTAGCTATTTTCTGTTGTCTAATTATATTCGAGTTGACAACGAACTGTCGCATGACAAACTTGAATAATTACTAGTTACCATTATGTGTACGAAACGTTCTCTCGTACTCTATTTTCCGTTGATCGAAACTATTCGTAAGTGTAGATGCTTTGTTAAACTTAACTGACGACTCATATACACAATAACATTGTCTCGTAAAATTTCTATCAATTCGTTTATCATTCAACATTGGTGACGAGAGAAAACATTTGCACTTTGTTGAAAGTTTGAATTAACATCGCAAAAGTAATTGCTCTTAAGTGAAGCACTCTGAATGTCGTACATAACGTGACAAATCTGCAACGAACTATTGTTCATCTCGCTGAATCGAAATATTTGCTCAAGTGTTTCGTATAAGAAAGGTAGAGAATGAGGATGTTTATTTTCAAGAAACTTAGTTTCACATTAGATTGAAGATTCCAACGAGTTCTTCTCAAAGGGACACAAAAATAAGTCATTGAACACCGAATGTGTTTGATCATAAAGTTACAGAAAGTAAATATTTCATTAGTCTTCTCTTCGCAAGATATGAAAGATTATAACAAGAGAATCTTCAAAGACAATTACCTTATATTTCTGCTTGTTTTGCACAATATCCTGGCAATTTTCTATGGAATATACTATTGAATCCAAAAAAAAAGGAATCAAAGAAGTTGAATATTTAATTAGGTTTTTCATTTAACTCAAAAGGATGAAGAATCATACGAAAAAAATATCCGTTTATCTTAATGCTGATAGAAATTTCCGACTTCGTCTCAGTGCCAGTCACACATGTGGACATCAGAAGTAACTTTTCTGTCAAGTTCATAAGCAAATAGTAGTGTCAGTATCTTGTTCAGTGTGTTTGATTTATGCTTATATTTCTTTGTGTCAGAGTTCCAATTTTGAATCGATGGATAACTATTGGAAAAGTGCTATCTACTATTATAAACATGTATTCATGGTCATTTTCATTCAATATGCATCTTATTTTCCCAATTTAAAAGGTTCTCGTGGAATTGAGTTTCAATGTTGAAACTTCACATCGAACGATAAAATGCTTTGCTCACATGTTTACTATGGTCAAAAATTGTATCGAATTGCATATGAATAATTTGTCTAGGAAACTTGTGAATCGTTTCAATCTTCTAATACTCAACTGATGTCTTTGAATCGTGTATAATTATTCAATACTACGTCGCCGTTTCGATTAGAGCTTGTCAGTGAAGCAAAATATGTACTATATCTATTGTTTAAAAACCGAACGAACGTCGTTACTCGATCCAAAAAATTCCAGGAAAAGCATTGAGAAAAAATATAGAATATCTCATAATAAGTGTTGTTTGATCATGTTGCTAGGTTTCTTTTGAAGAATAGGAATGATATTCAAAAAAATATTTTAATGTCAAAGCTAATTAATGCCAAATATACTATTCACTTTTTTTCTCTATTTGTTGAATATTTTACTAAAAAGTAGTACTATTTATCAACAAAATCATTGTTTGTTTTAATGATTATTATATTTCATTTCATTATAGTCCCTTAGCCGGCATAGTTTTTTTTATCATAAAAGAAAATGACGGTTGTTTTAAGTATTACATGGAGACATAATACTTTGCAATCAAGAAAAATTGTTATTTTTTTCTAGTAGAGTCGACAATTTTTTTTTGCGTTCTGTTACAAACAAATTATAACACTCTCTCAAAATATCTGTTGCATGCTTCTAAATATTGGTTGCCTCAGACTAACCTTGACGATAGGCATCTAACAAAATAAAATGCAGCCATGACAATAGAGAGAAAATGACGAATCCATGTAATTGATTTGAAAGCTTTGGAATTGACGACAACTAGCAGGAAAAACAGTTAAATTTTCTTTTTTAGCTATGTTGCTAATTGATTTCAATAAAATACGAAATAGACAATTGAATATGAACCAGTTATGCTTGAAATGTTTTTGATGTTGAATGTCGACTAGTCATCGAAAACAAATATGGCGACAAATTAATAATATATTATATCTTATAGAAAATCTTTTTTGATATGTTCATTTATAATTCTAAGACATGTCATCTTTGATCATATTTCATCTCTCTCACGCCTAAAGAGTTGTTAAAGAACACTAATAAACACTCGTTTTTATTTCTTTATCTTTCTTTTCTAGTATGCATACCCACTTTTATAAACATCTAGATCAATCTTTTTTTCTTCTTTCTATTTTGTCCGTGAGAATTTATTCAAGTTTTCAGTCTTTTCTTTCGCTCTAAATTTATTTATGTGTAGTTTGAAAGAATATATTCGACGTCATTTTCTTGATTTAGTTCATTCTTTATGTTGCTACTTTCTCTATCTCACTTGTATCAGTGGACTTGTTTTGAGTGATATATCAATAACTGAACATTTTCTTAATAAATCGGTTGATTAATTAGAGAAAATTTTCTCTTTTTGTTCAAAATATCGATGCAGAGAGCGACTTCTGTAACACTAGAGTTTTTTTTAATTTCTTTCTGCATCCATAGAGTTCATTTGCTAGAAATTATTTTCTATCGCATATCACACACATGTGTTGCACTTGAAAAAGAACACTTCAAAATTCTAGAGAAAATAGATTGCTTTTAAATTGCTCGACGACAGTAAGACCACCGGATGCAATGCAATTTAATTGCTTTCTTGCTATGAAAAGTATATTATAAGCATCTCACCTTCGTTTCATTTTCTTTTTTTTTCTACGTTTACTCTACACCGCTCAAACTCATTGACATTATAACCAGTCAAATAAATATTAGGAAGATGGGCAACTGCAGTGGAGTTCTTCCAACAGGACACGGATCACATGGAAATCATCCTCACGGAGGTCCACCTGGTCAGACACGTAAACATTCTCATGATGAAGGACGACGTGGCAGTGGTGACAGCCATGGAAAAGGCGGTGGACAAGGACATGGACACGGACACGGAAATAAAAACCATTGACATAAATGGTTTTTATTTTTCATAATGAACATTTACATTGAGTTTTCTGTTGAAGGAATACAGTTTCAAAAATTTTTCCTCACTATGGAATTTCTCCTGAATAGTTCAATAAAAGAAGTTCTTAAAAATCCATAGTAAGTCTATTTGGATGAGTAAAATAATGATTGTTATAGAGCCAATATTTCTCGATGGTTGTGGGTGTAGGTGCGTAAAGGGAAGACTCTCTCATGCACACTCTTTTCTGCATCTAACTCTTGCGATGTATTATTTTTCTTTGTTGTTTTTATTGAGAAAAAATTATACAACTTCCATATTCCTAGTGATCGTAAGATGCAGAAACAATCAGACATTCGATGATACTATATGAAAAGACGCTGACGAATGTATTGATACAGAAATAGACGATGCAAAATTTGTTGATATTTGAGGAATGGTGAATGTATGGGCTGCTGTCGTAACAAGAATATCTTATTGACCTAGTTTGAATTGAGCCGGAGCTAAATCTCGACATTCTTGATATTTTCCACCCTAATAGAAATACATTGAAAAAAAACCTCAATTATTTTATAATAAAAAATCAATTAAAATAACTACGTACGTGTAATGTACATAGGCTATTTCCTTTTTCAGCTAAAACTTTAGTTAACACGGCAACACCTTTTGATTAACAGATATAATAATACGTGGTTGAATGTGACGTTCAAAATTCAATTGAACCAATATAAACCGATGCTGGACGACGAAGATATTTAGGTCCTAAACTCTCAATAACTAGTGTTATTGTTGCTGTAAACATCATTGTTTGATGATATTTATCTTTTCAAGAAAAATCTCTTAATACAGAAGAAAGAAGAAAGTTTTGTTTGTCTTTTTCATATCAAAATGTTTTTCTTTTACCCTGTATCTTCTGCAAGTTCATTATCTGACTTTTGATTTTTAACTGGTAAGTACTCAAGAATATATTTAATATCAGTCTCAAAACCTATATCAATGGTAATCAAAATTTAATAAGAGTCAATAGAAAAATACAGTGAAGTTTTCTTACCAATCATTCGATCAGCTTCATTCACAACAACATAATCATATTGTTGCATGTTCAATAATGATTTTCAGATACATCAACAAGACGAGTTGGCTTATCAATAACAATTTGACAAGCAAGACGAGGTGTAAAACCTTGTTCTTCACAAGATAAACCATCAATAATTGAGACAACAGTTATATTTAATGGCTAAAAAAACGAAAAAACTATTCAATGTGTGCATTCAAATAAATATAAAATGCGTACTGTGCCGAATTTAACTACTTCTTCTTCTTCTTCCATTTGTTGTGTTAATTCATGAGTTGGTGCTATAATAAGATCATATGATCCATTATCAGCATTAAGAGATCTTTGAAGAAAAAAATTTTATTCATTCCATCAATAAAAAAATTATCTTATCTGTCAACTGGTGGTGATAATTAATTTAACTGCTGTTATGCCAAAACCAGCTTTGCAATATCAATCACATTTTGATTTTGTAAATCAATTGGAATGTTGTTCCTATAGAAGAAAACAATTAAAAACTGGTCAGCGTAGCTGCTTTGGAACCAAAATATTGAATTCATATGTGTTCTTTAGCTTCATTATACTAATGCAGAATAGGTTAAGTAGAAAATTTCTAGCATATTATTACTGTTTCATATGCTAGTCATTGATAATTCGAGAAACGCTTTGAAATGTTCCAAAACACTCTCCATATTCTTGTTAATGTCATTCAGTGTTTTCTTTCCGTTGCTGAGGTACTGTAGAAAAGAAGTCTGAAGTTTGTTGTCTTTGATTGACATGGAAACGTACCAAATGATTATAGGAAGGAGACGAAGCCGCAAAAACTTCGATTTAACCTCCTGAAGAAGGGACTACTTTTGAGAAAAATGAAATCCCCCGAAGCTGTCACTTAATATATTTATTGGATGTAAGGATTATTCTCCCACGAAGAGAAAAGAAATATCAGAGCGATGAGAACAACCCAATCCCATAACCTGTGTTTTAAAAAATACCAGAAAAATATCATAAAAGATATTCTAAAATCAGTTAAAAGGTGGTTCAGAACCAAACCACATATATGTGGTTCCCGTCCTCAGGTAGTTAAACTTCCATTCACTATTTTTCTTAAAAATAACTATTTGTGACTTCAAGAATGTCTTTTTCAAGTCCAGCTTCATTTCATGATTATAATAGATATGAATTATTTTCACCTCTTGTTGTTATATTATAATCTTCTTTGAAAATATGCCAATCTCGATCAGTAATTACTTCTAAAGTTGTATCAGACCAATAACTTTCATCACAACAACATTTTTCATCTTTTGCTGGATCACATTTAAGACGAGATCTAGAAAAATAATGAATGAAAATGAGTGTACTCTGTTTTTCAAATAAATTACCAAAAAATTTCGATTGATGTCTTTTTGTTTATTAATATCAATATCAGCTAAATGATCACGATCAAAGAATTGTATTTAATATTTTTCTTTATAGATTGGATTATTATCTACAGCTGTGTCTTCACCAATATTCTAATCGAAAATAAATTTTTGTTTATTTAAACGGCAAACTTTACGTTTTTCTTTCTAGAGAAAATAAAAAAGAAACATAAAAAAAATTGATTTGAAAGAAGAAAATAATTTACATTAACAATGCCAAGATATCGTTCATTGATAGCTGTTTCTTTGGGTTCTTTATCAATATCTATAAAAGTCACAAGAGGAGAATTAATATAAATGAAAAGAATAGAACAAATATACAAGAATTACTCGAATTACTTAACCGATTTGTTTTATCGTCTTTTTCATCTGTTTTTTGTTTCAGTTTCCTTATTAAATGCAGCATATTTTTACGTAATTCTTAATTTCATTGATGAATAACTTCAGCTTCTGCTTTAGTTATAAGTTTAGACTGAAAAATAAAAGAAAAAAAAATCGATGAATGTATCATATCTAATAATTATCGACATAAATATTATTAAATACTG
>CAJNOP010000285.1:94052-159624 GCA_905250075.1 Rotaria sp. Silwood1
GATCAATGTTCTGTTGAGAATCGATTATCATGCGCTTGAATCTAGTAATATCAACACATAGTTTGTCTATTATGAAAATAAAAACAAACGAAAGAAAGAAAAAATACGAAGAACAAAAAAAAAAAAAGCGAAAATAATACGCTTACTGTTATACTTGTATGCTTGCTCAAAATGTTGACTACCTTGTAAAGACGTCACGCTTCATTGATAATAATAAGAAAGTCAACATAAGAAAAAAAACTGAGTATTTCGTTAACGACATAATCGTATCAAAACCAATTGAGATTGATAAGAAGGCAACACTCTTATATTTCAACATGATTCAGGTAGTAAGTATATTTTCTTATCATCATATATAAACTATTGATAAAATCATACAAAAAAGACTAAACAGAATCTGCAAATATAATTAAAAAAAAACGATAGGATGTGAAACATAAAGCATGTTTTGACTATTGATCGTTAAAAAGTAATGTCTAGTGCGCACAGATTCAGTATTCGTCTAGCTATTGTTTCTGCAAACATGTTTTTCACACTGAATAACACACTGATTTAGAAGGAATCATTTTCTTGTCAGTTAGATAGGATATACTTGTTGAATCTGACGAAGTGAAGCCAATGCATAGAATATTCAGTAAAAACACAATTTATACAATAAACACAAAAAATAAAATTCAGAATAATCTTGTTTTTTAAAATTTTGTATATGAAAAAAAGACTAAAGAAAGAGAAAAGAAGAACGTTAATTAAATATAAATAAATAATAATGGACGGATAATGCTCACTCATTTATATTGTCACCATGTGCAATACTATACTTATACAATTTTCTGTAAGGTTATATGTTAAGATTTTATGATATGACACATGTTACTGCCCATTTGTAAATAGTTGTCGAGATGATCAAAATTATAATCGAGAAATATTTGATTTTGATTGATTTTGGCATTGTAAAATATTTTACTATTATCACAAAGTTAAAGTTAAGCTTTCTAAAAAGATATTGTCAATAGATTTATAGAGCTTTGAATCGGCTATTGATTCATATATTTGAGTTCATACTTATTCAGTGCAGTTATGAGCCAAGGTTTGACAAAGTATAAATGAAGTAATGTGGCTGGTTTGAAATCAGTGAAATTACAATGAAATAATAAGAATACAATTAATGCAAGGTGCTAGAAACGCAAAATTAATGTAGAACTGTTTTCTCTTTATTTGATATATAGTTAGATAGAGCGGACGAGCTGATCATGAATATAACTGTTTTTATTCTTTTGGATTAAGTCTTACGCGGAGAAGTTTCATTATTTTTCCGATGACGTACTTTTTTTTTTGCAGAAATAGGTCAATGTTTTTGTTTGCGTTACATTTCAAAACTGTTTGTTTCAGATGTTGTGTAAAAAATCGAATCTAGAAAAGTCATTTATAAATGACTTTTATATATTCAGTTTTTTACGCTGAATATGAAACAAACAGTTTTAAAATTTGAAGCAGAGAACAAAATTGACAATTTGTTAGAAAAAGTGAGTAATCAGAAGAAACTGGAATTATTCTCGTAAAAACTCATTCCAAAAAAATAAAAACATCTTTATTCTTCATCAGCTTGTCATACTCTATTTAACTATATTAAAAAATCTGCTTTAATTTTCCGTTTTCGGCATCTTATACATTTCTTCTCAAATTGCTCGCAACGACGTCTATAAAACGGAAAGCTAGAATGAATGCGAACGTTATTTATCATTCCTTATCTCAAACGTTGGAAACAAATAATCATGAGTGACTTTCGTAGTTCTTCGACTTTCCGTGTCACAGAAGTCATTTGTGAATGAATTGATAAGAAACATCTGCATTGCCGGTGTTCGTACAGTTCTATTGTAAGTTCAATGAAGATAATCAAAGAAATAGATCGACATGGTTTTAAATCAGCTGCATTGCTTTATTTATTCATTATTATTTCTGCTAGAAAAGAAGAAAAATAAATCAAAAACTTTGGCCTCACCTATTATTTATTGTTTTCATTATAGCAAATAATTTGATTTTGACTTTTAAGGATGACTACTCATCGATGGACAAAGAGATGTATCAGTCGAAAAAGAAAAACAAAGTGCCAAAAGAAGGTATCGACAGTTCGAATCAGCAAATTGTCATCACGTTGGATGATACAAATACGAATCTTCAAGAAAACATAAACCAAGAAGAGGTCAACATGCAAAATGACCATGTAGTAATGTTGAACGAGGATCATGAGGTCAAGTCAAAAAGAAAAGCAAAGCACAAGAAGAGCAAGATGGAAAATCAATTATCATATCTATTAGATGAACGAGAAGCGGATTTGAATGAAAAACAACCTGATGACAATCAAAGACAAAGAGTAGAAGTAATGGAGGATGATCATGTTGCAACTGATCAACAAATGAGTAGAAGACTTCAAGTTTTAGGAGGCATCGTCTTAGACGAAATTCAACAAGCTCTCAATGAACTGAACAAGGTTGACACAAATTTTTCTCCAATTATTGGGTATGCTGAGGAGCCTTTGTTACCACTTCCTGAAGTATGTGCTCCATTGGCCGATATTCTTCATAACTTATCGTTCTATGTGCAACTGGCACTAGATGAAACTCCCGAAAATCCACCTGATGGGTTGACAATTGATGAGAGCGCTGCGGTTCGTCTATACACGATCGAATGGGAAAGACCACATCGAAGCCTGTATTCAATGCTCAATTACACTTTGAAAGGCGGTAATCGCGAAGAGCTTCGGCCTTATTTTAAATATCTAAAGTTATTCTTGACTGCACTGGTCAAAATTCCGTGTGTCCCACCGTTGACTGTTTGGCGAGGAGTTACAAAAGATTTGAGCGCAGATTTTCCACCTGGTACCCCAGTAACATGGTGGTCATTTTCTTCATGTACAATATCACTGACTGTCTTGGAAAATAACATGTATTTGGGCACTACAGGAGCAAGAACTCTATTTTCTGTTGAAGCCATTAATGGACGAACAATAAGTGCCCATTCACATTTCGTTACAGAAGAAGAGATTCTTCTTCTACCTGGTACTCATATGATAGTTCAATCACAATTGAGCCCAGCTCCTGATCTCTATATCATTCACCTGAAACAAGTCATACCGGAAGAAACCTTGCTTGAGCCTCCATTCGAAGGTAATTAGCAAGATATCAGTTCTGCATTCTGCATATCAGACTTTATCTTTTTAGGTGCACATCTATATCCAGAATCGAAGTGAGTTTCATTTTGTTTTTACCTACGGATGTTTTCGATATGAACACTTCTGGTTGTAATTTGCAGACGTTCCTGGTATAAAAAGAAGCGATTCTTCGTGCCTCTGTCTTTATTTATAATTCTATGTATCGGAGCAATCATTATTGGTTCTGTTCTTGGATCACGAAAACAAGCCAACATTCCAAGTATGCTTTCTCTTTAATGTTGCTTTCATTTACATTTAGAACAATTCCCCCATACTTTACCTTATATCAGGCTCATTGAGCGTGCGTTGACAGATACTCGACGACACACCTATAACTCGATTGAACTTGTGTTCAATTCACCCAAAAGTTTGCCTTGACAAGCTCTAAAGAAGTTCTAATAATTACTAATAAACACATGAAAAACAATTTTCGTGTCGAATTCAAAAACTATAAGTTGTATTGTATAAGTGATAAACGTATAAGAGGGTGTAAATCACATTCAACATTTCGAGTTCAAAATGTATACAAAAATCATCTATTGCCTGAATCATATTAACTTCTTTCTCTTGTCTCAATTTCTGTCAACAACCCTGTTATCATGAAAGCTTTCATTTTTTACTGAAGTGCGTTTCTACGTTCTTCATATCAGTATCCTGGAAAAAGAGTATTTCCGTCACATCCTCTATGAAAAGCTTCATGTATAACGTCTACTACTTCATTCTGAGCTCCTAATCCTCTGAAGTCATAGCAGACAGTGAATCTCTGAATAATTGAATCAAGGACATTGATCACGCATCTAGGACTATCACAATCAAGCTAACTAGGCATTAACACTAATCCCAGCCGGTGGATGTGGGGTTATTGAGATGGTTGTTATAACAATAGTAAGAATTTCGAATGCGTTTTAAAGAAAAGAACATTATAGATCACTTTTGCCTTCTGAAAAAATTCAAAGTTCAAGTTTAAGTGAAGAATGATAGCGTTAATCAAGCATACTAATTCTTGTAACATCGTTGCCTACATCTATGGATTCAAGTATCTTCAGAATGAATTTCGACACCGATTACTAGGAAAAACTATCTCTTCCTACTTACTCTCCCTGAGCTGGTGCCATTTTTTCCCAAGTACATTCCAAATAAGTGAACTGGAAAATAATTTCCTAGAATAAGATCCCAGCTAGATGATATATTGTCCATATCGATTCCTACTTTCATGTTATCATATTGTTCAACAGCTGAATTGTCTCATGTTAAATTCAACAGCACGCGAAAACAAGAATAAAAACTGTCAATAAATTTGAATCTTGTTGTTTTAGTATATCAATGCAGTGATCCATATCCATCACCAATGGTCTCTGAAACTGGAAAATTACCAGTTGCTATAGTATTTGGGGATTTCACGAATGTCAAACGCGTAGATTTGGCAGTGCTCAACTATGATGATCGAAGTGTCGATATACTTCTTGGTAATGAGAGAAATGATTATGAGACTGAATACTATTATCAGACAGATGCTGCACCAAATTCTGTATTTAATGTTGATCTAAACTATGATGGACTCATGGATATTATTGTAGTGAATGGAGATGATGACAGCATTAGCGTTCTGCTGGATAATGACGACGAAACATTTCAAACCTCAATCGAATATTTAGTCGGTGACAATCCAGTGTCAGTGACCGGAGGTGATTTCAACAATGATACACTCATAGATATATTAGTAGTGAACTCTGACGATGATACGGTTAGCTTGGTATTGGGTGACGAAGAAGGTACATTTTCTGATATTCAAATTGCTTTTGACGTTGGTTCCAAACCTGTCTATGTCATATCAGATGATTTTAATCAGGATGCAAAATTGGATTGGGCAGTTATCAATCAAGATGATAACACTGTCAGTGTGGCAATTGGTTATGGAAATGGAACTTTTGAAGATCTACAGACTTATAGTGTTGGTGCAATACCAGTCTCTATGACATGTGAAGATTTCAATAAAGATGGTAAAGTAGATTTGGTAGTAGTAAATTATGGAAATAATAGTGTTAGTTTGTTACTTGGTAATGGGGATGGATCGTTTCAAGCTCAAATTGTTTACGAAGTTGGCATGAATCCAAGTGCTGTAGTGGTGGCTGATTTCAATAATGATAGGCAGATGGATTTAGCATTAACGTTTTCGAATGAATCTTCCATCGGTGTGTTATATGGAAATGGTGATGGAAGCTTTCAGAGACCTGTAAAATATAATGTTGGTAATTCTCCAAATGCTATGAAAGCAGATGATTTTAACGACGATGGTAGAATAGATCTGGTAGTAGCAAATTCTGGAGAACACACGTTCAGTATGTTGATTAACGGTGTTGATGGAACATTTCAAAATCAAATTAAATATGCTACTGGTGCGAATCCGGTAGCGATAACTTCAGCTGATTATAATAACGATACAATAATCGATGTGTTGGTGGTCAATAAGGGAGATAATAGTGTCTCATTGCTACTAGGTAATGGAGATGGAACCTGTCGTGGTCGAATGCCGTATAGGCTTGAGAAGATAGCCGATTCGATGGCAACGGGTGATTTCAATAATGATACCAAATTAGATCTGATATTGACTAACACAATCGATCATAGTATTACTCTACTTCTTGGTAATGGATATGGTACCTTCGAATATGAAATAGTATATAAGATTCATTCTCCACCGAACTTCGTAGTAGTCCATGATTTGAATAATGACACGATGTTAGATCTGGTTCTTGTCAATCAGCACAACGACACCATTACGGTGCTGTTGGGTAATGGAGATGGAACCTTTCAAAATGGAACAAAGTTCGCGACTGCTAGTCGACCGAGTTCTGTAGTTGTAGGTGATTTCAACAATGATAACAAACCAGATCTAGCAGTCACCAACTTAGGCACTCACAATATTATTGTTCTATTGGGATATGACAATGGTACTTTCCAGACTAATAAGACATTTAAGTGTGGTGCTAGCCCTACTTTTATGATATCAGTTGATTTAAATCGTGACCAGATCATAGATCTTGTAGTGGCTAATCTAGGTGATCATACGATTAGTATTTTATTTGGCTTGGGAAATGGAGATTTTCAAGCTCAAATAAAATACAACGTTGATAGGGAACCAAGTCATGTAATATCAGGCGATTTTAATAATGACAACAAGACGGATATAGCAGTGCTCGGTCGACTTTCGAATCATATGGATGTACTGTTTGGTGATGGAAATATGACATTTCCGAACCGAAAACGGTATGGAACAAGTAGGAGTCCAGGTCCTGCAGTAGGTTATGATTTCAACCAAGATGGAAAAATCGATATTGCTGTGCTGAACAAACTTTCTAACCTATTATATATTTTCAAAAATGAGTGTTTATAAACATTCAACGAACGTTGTTTATAAAGTTATATCGATTGATTATTCATGTAATATATGAAGTAGCTAGGCACTATGTCATATTAGAAGACTTTTCTTTTGTCTTGATGTATTTAGGGTGGGTTTGGGTGTCAGACTTCTCTTCAAGTTGACAGAACCATCCACACCCTATACTGGACAGTCACACTCACACTTGATGATTGTAAGATCAGTTATCTTTTACGTGTATGTTTGAACAACCGAGTCTCATCAGATAGGAAACATGAAATTATTGGAAACACTTTGGTGTAACCATAATATCTTTATCGATATATCGACAGCGACTAGATGTACAAGTATTAGAACGAATACGTGATATAAACTAGAAAGTCTAATTCCAGTTGTCGTTCTCTTTATGGAAGATGAAAAAAATCGATACTTAAATATTTTCTAATTAACTGATTCTTGTGCAGAGTATGCTTTTACAGTGCAAGTTCAAAAGAAAATTGCCAGTTATATTAGATTTGATAGCAGTATTTTAATCAAGGAGAAATTACGTGTTCCTAGAATACGTGGAGTGGAACGGGAATGCAACCAGTGTAATATAAAATACTTTTGATAATTACGCTATTAGAAAAGCTAAGTAACCTTGATATTTTTTTAAAGACTACAAATGCAACCGAAATCATTCTCAATGAAACAATAAAAGTCAGAGTTGCAATTAAATCGATAGCAATAGAATAAATTTTGTTATATGGATGTGTAATTTCGGTCTAGGTGAAACACGCTATCACTTATGGAGACCAGCAGTCAATATGGCACAACTAATGAAGAATTATTCGTTAAATACTCAATGCGTTCATTTGAGACAAATATACGAATACAATTGGTACCTTGTCCAATCGTTTCACGTCAAGTTTTGAACATTCCAAGTTATTGAAGATACTGTAAGACAATTTTAGCTTGATATTACTGACCCAACGATGCTGCGAAGTTGTAAGAAACACTGTACTATGGTACGGTTATGAATTTACTTTTTCAAAAACACTCACTTCCACGCACAGGCACATTTACAACAAATATTCTACGTTATTTGTTGAGAAACGTGAATGAATTAGATGAAATAAATGGTAAGAGAAAGTTATCTGAAATGTATACGTCGGAGATATAAGAAATAAGGGTATAAAATAGCAACACAAAAAAAATAGCAAAGAATTAAAATGTTGATCTTTGTTTTGATATCGTTTAAGAAATGAGAAAAACGAATACGAATGATAAAAGAATTGAGATTTGAACAATGATTGTTTCTGACATGAAAAATGACTGATTTTTGATTGAAGATAACAAATCAAGTACAAAACTTGATGATATTCATTGGTTCAACTTTGATACCAATTATTTGTTGTTATATCAATTAAAGCTAAGACTAAACAGAATTGCGATGATGATGATGATGATAAGCAATAGTACTCTTCTCACTGAAGATTTCTTTCTGTCTTTGTTTTTTCAAACTGTCTAATCTATATCTCAATCAAAGAATAGAAATCAACATCTCTTCTCTTCACTGATAGCTTCTTACGATAAACAAAATAATTATTTCCGACGACTTAGATATTAATACATAGAGAAAAGGAAATGACTTTCTTTTCTTTTCTCATCGAGAAAATCTTTCAACAGAGTCAATCATCGTTTAGCTCTAGATAACATCCTTCGCATACACCTTCTAAAATGTCTTCATTTCTCTCGCTTTGTTTGTCCATTACTGTTTCAATCTATCAAATTTGAGCAAATGAATTTGTAGATAAAAAAAAGAATCAGCGTGAGGAGAAAAGAATCACATTCTTTATTGATGGATGCTTTTTTTAAATTTTTTTCAAGTTTCTTAAGTTAAAATAACAAAGAAAGAAGCCGATTACGACAATTTTCTATTTTTTTCTGAATAGAATCGATTTTATCTATGTGAAAGATATCTTTAATCTTCGAAATAAAGCATTGACATGAAGGAAAATTCTTCTTAGTAGTATGTTTCGTTGGAGAAGGTTAATCAGTCAATAAAAAATCATTTCTTTGGATTAGAAAATGATTATTTACTTTAGAAAAGAAACTTGTTTAACATTTTCGATTAGAATTGTGATCATGTATGATGAACACTGTTCTTCAATAGAATTTCAAACAAAAAACCTTGATTCATCAAGAGAAACGAATCGGAGAGATAAAAAGAGAATAATTCATTAATTATTCTTTCGATTGAAAACTCATAGGAGAGAACTCAAAAGTTCTTCGATTTAGTGGAACAAGCTGATCATATTAAGTAAGGAAACTCTTTCATAAGACCTATTTATGTAATTAGATTTTTCTTCTACAAATCCTTTTTGTTTCAGGATAAGAAATGTATCAATTATAAGAAATGTATCAATTATAAGAATTGTTCAATGTAGTTCCATCGAGTAAGTTCAAATAAATCAGATGATCGATAGAATGAATATCGATGAGGGTATTTTCTTCGAATTAGATTTTCTATTGATCTGAATAAATGAAATCATTTGTTTATTTCTAATCCATGTTGCTTTTTCACTCTGATGAATTAAATTAAATTTTTTCTGATCAATATTGACAATTTTTAATTTCACCTAGTCAATTCTATCTGTTTCCTATGTAAACAATAATCAATCATGATCAATCGACTGACTAACAACTGAATTGATCTTTCTCTTTCTTCTTAACCATTTCTTATGGATGAACAGAAAATTTTCTCGAAAAAAGTTTTTCATCTTTAACATTGTTCAAGAGCTTCAAGATATTATCTATTTCAATGTAAAACTGTTCATAAGAGTGAAAAGTATAGCATCATCCTCACTCTCAAAACTATGTTTTATTTGTTCACCTCAATTTTCGTTTACGTTTCGTATTCGTCAGATGAGAATTTGTAACCAATTACGTGTAACAATATAAAAGTGGCAATCAAATTCATACTTCATCGAAATTTCTGTTCGATTGAGTGGAAGTTTCAATCTATCTAAGATTCGACTAATATTTTCTGCTATTTTAAAATGATATGAGCGTCATTCGTTTTTGTACTTTTCGTTCGATCCTTCTATGGAGCAAATGGTGTATGACGTTTATCTCTCCATATTATTATATTATAATCATAATAGAACATGCGTCTCACTATCAACATACGTTGAATATTTGTTGATAGCACGTGACTGTTTCTACATCAAATCTTAACATCGTTATTGTTGTGTATTTCGACAGATTCAAGTGTGCAAACAAATCGGCATTATTTCGAATTTTATTGATCGTTTCATACACGTACTACCATGTAAGTTACGGCACATACTCTCGATTCAATATGACTGTCATTGAATATTTTGTTTAGGCCAGGTTGGACTATTGAAATCTACACTAAGTAAGAAATATTCTACACTTTTCGATACAATTGATCTATTTCGTAGGATCAGTATGCATCGAGCTGGTGTTAAAAAGCATTTTGTAATAATGAATGATGACGAGCACACAAAACTTTGTTACTGCGAAAAAGGTGTTGAAATAGCTGGACAACCGAGTTTAATATTCATACATGGATTTTCGTCTAATAAACAGACTTGGCTACCTGTGATCAAAGTTTGTCAATAACTAATTACTTGATATAGATAAAAATCTTCGTTTATACTCAGCATATTCCAGATAGGTATCATTGTATTGCCATTGATTTGCCTGGTCATGGCGAAAGCGTCGGTTTTAATGAAGAATATTATATCGCTGCGAATGTTATAGATCTACTTAAACAGGTATTGAACGATCTTTATCGAGTCCATTTTCTGCTCTACATTGTGTGTGTATTTACTTTTGGATTCATTAGTTTTTTGACAAATTGAATTTCATCGAACCCATATGTCTTATTGGTGGATCGATGGGTGGCGCGATTGTTGCAATGTTTGCTACAAAATATCCATCCAATGTAGGCATGGTTTGTTTGCTTTCTCCTCCTCGTATGTCTGAATAAGTTCATCATTGAAGTATATTGTTTCTCGATCTATGATAGCCGGTGAAGAGTATGAAACTGATATGCTGCAACAATTGCGTTTGGGAACATATCATTCAATTTTACCTGAAACGCTCGAACAGTTTCATGCTGCCATAGAATCATTATCAAAGAAAAAAATTCATTTAGCTCGAGCATTGTCTAAAAAATACTTTAAAAGACATTTGCGCACGTTGGATCAACACAAAAGAAGTACATAAATCGATTATGATAGACATAGGAGATTTATTTCTGTTTGATCTTTAGTCCTTCAAGTTGCCTTTGAACATGACTATCCAACTCTTGGACAAACCTATAAACAATTAAAATATCTCACATGCCCAGCGCTCGTCATTTGGGGTCGCGAAGATCAGGTAATTTTATTCATACTGAAGTTTGAGTTAGATATTTTTCAACGATCTAGCATATAAAATAAAATCTCGAAAACGAACATTTTTATGCAAAACACGTTTGTAAACCAGTTATGTTTTATCAACGCGAAACTTCTAGATTATGTTGTTTTAGTTATGCCATCCAGCAGGTGCTCATTATTTGGCGAAGTTGTTATCTAAATCAGAATTGGTCATATTCGATGATTGCGGTCATCTCATCACCACCGACAAACCTGAAGAAACAGCCAACGCTATTGTCGATTTTCTGGAAAGGCATCCTTACTATGAAAGCAGATTATAAAAGAATTGAAGCGTTATTGTAAAATTTTATATATAATAATCAATAAACTTTACATAAGAAATTTGCACAGAAAAGAATCAATAATTCGCCCTGCTCTGTAAAAAAAACAGAAGATATTTTATTCGTTTCAATTCTCGAAATTCTTTTTCAAGGTATGGTATGAATCGACGATACTTTTTAAGGTTTATGTATGATGAGGGTGTGAGTATGAATTTTGGATGTGATTCTTCATTTAACCAATCGAATTACATCGATTATCACATGCACACCCGCACACCCTGCTAGCGGTAATTACTATAAAGAGATTCTAATTAAGAATCAAAAAAAAAACTTGTGAAGTTTTCTAAACCCATCAAAGTTCCAAAGTTTATAACACTTTTCGATTTATAGGTAAACACGTCGCAATATATTTCTTTCTAGTAGCAAGTTTTGGAATGGAGTTGAAAAAAATCCTCTTAGTAATGGTAATCAATGTCGAAGAAAAGACTAACATAATTCTATTTCTATATCAACTACTGAAAATTGGCTTTTGTACTGATCTGTAACACCGAATCGTTTTCTTTCAGCTGCTGTTTGATCAAACATCCATGTATGTTCTCTTTGATTTCGTTTGAAGCTCAACTTTTGATTGGTTTGGATGTATTGTGTTTTAATTTCACCAGAGGATGAAGATAATTGTTTTTGTTGACATCACTTGTATATAGTGAAGAAAATATTTTAATGATAAAAGTACAATTATAAAATGTGACCCCAAAGTGTTCCTGTGAAACGATAACCGTAACGATCTTTAAAGTAAACAATAACGATCGAAAAAAATTATTTAATTTCGAATGTTCACAAATTACCCAAAGAAAGAATGTTGACCACATATACTACAAATAAGACAGGATCTGACTTAAACGCATGACAATCTTTCGAAAAAAATGGATCATCTATTTTCTATGTATTTAAAAAAGAGAATTGCAAAAAACTTCATACGAAACACATATTAACTATTTTTCACTCTCATCGCATGTCAATACTTTTTGTTTGACTTTTTTTTATCAAGACAAGAAGATCGAAGTCGTCAAACATTTGTTCAATTTCATAGAAAATTCTCACAACACTCCTTATATGACAGAATAAGTATTACTGAGTGAGCCAAAAGTTTTGTGACATTTTTTGTTTTGCATCTATCTCCGTTCAGGTACACAATAGAAGGCTGGTTTTCTTTTCAAAAGATACCCCATCTAATGCTCTATCAGAACTACAAAACAAAATCTTTTTAGTTATTTTTCAAATTTTAATAAATCAACAAATTTAAATATGGGTGTAGGTGTGGTTTTTCCTAAAACCGACACACCCACACCCGCGTGCACACCACGTGAAAGCTAAGTGTATCAATTACGTGTAGTTTCTGATTTGCACTTTGTTTTGTTATTAGACTTGATTGATTGTTCACTCTTTTTAATTCAATCTTTTTGATCCATTATATTATTTGCTTGTTTTTATTGCTATTTCAGATAATAATAAAAACAAGTCATTCAGATAATCCGGACGAACTTTATTAGACAGATTTTTAATTCAGTCAATCGTATTATCTCAAGGTCAACCAAAAGAAACATCAAATAAGAGCAGTAACCACTGGGTGAATTATCTTTTGTTTGACCTTAGTTTCTCTATTGTACATGTCTTTTGCTGATCAATGATGAATAGCTTTGTGTACAGTTGTTCTTTATTTCTCATTTATTTTGTTTGTAAATCATGTGATTTATTAATAATTTACATTCTTGCTTTTCATCGTTATTTATTTTAATAGAAAGGTCTAGAGCGTGAAACAGAAATTACTATTTCTTTTTTCTAGATACTTTTTTACATTGCATCAGTACTTTGCTGCATCTTGATTCTTGAAATAAATTGCAGCAATGCACTCTACTTGCCGAAGTAAATTATCAAATAAATATTATTCCTCTGAAATTGATTATGAACAACATGGGGATAATGATAAAATGCAAAAATTACTTTAAAGTGCTAATTTAAATATTTATTCAAAATTATCAATTTGAGTTCAAGATTTTATCAGCATGATTTTTTATGTGCAAATAATGAAATAAAATTTATTATCATTTAAAATTCATTTAACTCTCTTGTCGTGATAAGAAGGTTAAATTGATATTTGACATAATTGAATTCTCTTTTTTTATTTAAATTAAACTAATAACATGAATTTAACAAAAACTAGTGACGTTTCTTATTATGATAAGATATTTCGTCAGACATAAACATACAGGTAAATGAATTAACATACATAAACGTAAAAGAAAAAAAAACACAATAACATAATAACAAACAAATTAGATGATTTTCAGTCGATTTTTGGTAGTTATACGGAAAATAAGATGGCAATAATGATTAGGTAAGGATTTAATCCTTCGCCGCGTCACGGTCAAAATTTAATTGAAAATAGTCTAATTTGTTTGTTTTTATTTTGTTCAGTTTGTTACTTTCACGTCTATGTATGTTACGTCATTTACTTTTATGTGTTTACGCCTGACGAAGTACCTAATAACGATACAAAAGTTCACTGTTGTCTTGTCACTTTTATGTTATTAATATTAAATTAAATAAAAGAGAATTTAGTCATTGTCAAATGATTTAACTTTACGAATAAAAATAATTTTTAATTAACAATAAGAATCAAGCACATCACGAAGTAAAATCACTAAAAGTGTTTTTTTACATGTAATATATCATCATAGAAGAAAAGAAAAAATAGCAATAGTGAGAAGCGAACGAAATAAAACGACAAATACCCACATAAAATAGTAAATAAGAAAGTATAGAACTTGTTATTCGTGCTGATTTATTGAAAAAAAATTTAAAAAAATTAGAGGAATATATGGCATCTAATCAAGATCCTAGTCATTAATTAAATCCTTCAGTAATTGAATAGATTGTATTTTAGTGTAACTTATTTCTTATTTTTAAGATTTCCACTTTGGAAAGCAACATTAAACATATGAATGATCGTCCTGATGAGTTGTTAAAACCGGTCCAAAAACTGTTTGACGCTCATGATTTTGATGAAATTATTGATTTAGCATTAAAAGGAGAAGTGCTCTCCGCCGATGTTCAGGAGATTATTAATGAATTAGAACCAAAAACAAATACTACGTGATTCTCATCAAAATAATCACTAACAATAATCGACAAATCAATTTATTTCCATCATTTTTTTTTGAATTTTGTCGATTGTACAAAAATAATGTTGTTACCGCAATTCCTTGCGGGATTAAAAATGTGAAACACGATGGATCTATTGTTACTAATAAAATGGAAATCGTTTTGTTCCATTTCTTTGCGATACATTTGTAGCTAACCGTTTATCTGATGCTTTAGAACTACAGTTTCTCTGTCACGATCTGTGATGGGTCTTCAACGATTTTCTAACGAAATATTAATTATTAATTAATTAATTACCCTATTATTTAATTAGTTAGTAAATTCATCTGTCACGGTCTATGAAGCGTGGGTACAAATTTCTACTCCTAAACACTTCATCACTCCTTTCAGATCGTGTTTCACAAAAGAATCTAAAGAAGAATGAAAAACAGTCTCAAGAGGGATAAAAAAAAATGATATAATCTTCAAGAACTATGAAAGAAATATTATAGTTATACTTAAACTAGGATGAGTGTGGGTTTTGGTGAAGAGAAGTCTCTAAGACCTATACTCACATCATAATTCTTCCTTCTACCTTCCTCATGCACATATTGTTGAATAAGAATATTCAAACAAAATCAATAAGAATGAAAAAAAGAAAAAAATTGAATGGACTTATTTATTTATTGTCCTAGAGGAACGAATATCTTGTAGCATATCGATGTCGCAATTATCGGATCAAATTAAGCGATTCACCGCGGCACTTATGAGAACCGGTGAGAAACGCGATTTAAAGTCGACTTTTCCGGTTAACCGCGGCTTACTGGTAATTTTTCCGGTTAACTGCAGTAAACGAAGCTCATAATCTGACTAGTAAACAGCGGTGTGGGTGTGAGTGTGGACACCTACAATAGTTCCACTCCCACCAAAATTAGAATCGGTCTAAAAAAATTGAACCGATCCAATCCGGCCAATCACCGATAGGCCAAAAAATAGTTTCAGGCTGGTTAAAACCAGCGAATTCATAAAGCTTTTTTATAAGATAAAGCTGGTATTAGAGTGAAATTCAGATTCGAATGCTTACCGATTTTTACTGATGAGAAAAAGCCTCTTTCTAAAATCGTTTTATTAATGTTAAATAAAAAAAATTTATTTAATTGAAAAATCAAAATGTCTTTTTCGAATGCTCTATACCTTGTCTTTTAGTATTTTCATATATAAGTCTGTAGTTAGAACTTGGTTATCAAAAACGACGTTTCGCATACTTAAAGGATAAAGTCGACCATAATAATTTAAAAACCATGTCTTTCATTCTTCAGATTGTAATGTATTGACAATAATTGTTATTATTGTCATATTTTATTTCATTTCTTGTCTGTTGGTGTTTGTCTACTGATGAGTCATCAATTAGATATAATCTATACATAGATATATATTTATGTATTCTTTTCCTTAATGTTGTGATCACTCTAATGTCGTATATAACAATATTTCTATTGTTATATTTCTTTGTTTTCTTTCTATTCCTGATTTCATCGTATAAGTCATCACGATATATAGATTTCAATATTTATAGATATATGCTTGTCTTTTCTTAAAAATATGATTACTTTTGTTCGTTTCGTTTCATTCTAACTTGTTATCTTGTTTCTGTTCTTCAAGTCAATAAAACAAGTTATTGACCTTGACTTTTATTGTATTACGCAATTGATAATACAATACATTCTGGCTTTTACGTATTAACTTCGATACGTGACACAGATTATTTTGATTTCCTTCAAATTTTTGGTTACCATTATTCTTTTTGATCAAATTGATCGTCTTGATTTAACAGGGAGAGAAAATAAAAAAAGACAGGTTGCTCTTGGCTTCTTAATGAAAAGCATTCCATTTAATCACTTCATTCAGAAAACAATTAATTTCAGCTTTTTTCCTCTTGTTTTTAACGCTGGTCTTTTCTGTGATACTTATGTTGTAGCAAGGCTTATTCTCAAATCACATATAAGTTACGCGAAAAGAAAAACAGGTAGCAACCCAAGGCAGTAACTGGTCAAGATTTTGGACCTTGCTCGACACGCACTTCTAAGGTATGAATGATATGGTTCGACCACTGATTAGCTAGTTGAAAAACCTTTCAGACCGATCAAAGCTATCAAAAAGTGGCCTGTTTGTTGGGTCATTATTAATTAGCTGATAGAAATGGCTTTAAAAGCAATCATAATCCTTTTTTTTTGCTCAAATTTTTATAGATCATCAGGAAGGAATATCATGTTCTACTACCCATTACAAAAAAGGCTGGTGGATATTTTTGAATAACTTTTTATAGAATCACTGCAGAGAGCTGTGGTTTTCACCATTGCAAAGAGGTGATGAAGATGCATCGAGCGGTATAGTATAGACTGGGTGTGAGTGTGGGTGTGGGTGTCTGAGGGAGAAGGAGAGGTACACTTACACATCACATCTACACCCACAACCACATCCTCAAGCACTTGTGTTAAAAACAACTCGATGAGATCTATTGACTGGTTTTAGATCGAACCGTGTCCATTAAGAGAGCCGAGCTCAAAGAAGACGAAAGTTAAAAATAGTGCGTTTTTTAGGCTCATATTATGGACAAATATTCATTTTAAGAGTTGAGTGGATATGGGTATATTAAAGACAGTATTCATCCCCACACCCACACCTTTCAGAAAACCCCGTATGTGGACACAGAAGTAAAAAACCTCGATGTCGTTTCAAGACGAATGAGTATGCTTATGTTGTAGCCCATATCGAACTTGCTATTCTCATATAGTTATTTTTTCGAAAGCATTTCTGATTAAAAAATGGCTTTATCAACCCTCCACCTTTTATGCTGTATTTGTTTCAAGTACGCATAAAAAACAGTATGTGAATAGGTCAGCTGCATATTTTCTTATCATTGCCAAATATGTATAAAATATTAGGGTGTTTGTGATTGCTTTTTTTCTTCTTTTTGTTTTTTCATTTGTTTAAGGAAAGAAAGAATACGAAGTAAAAAAGCATCTGTATCCTTTCATTACCTTTTCATTTGTGAATTAAAATAAAAAAACAAGTGTGAGAATCGTCTATTTCATCATACCTCTCAGTATTATTTCGGAATTATGAGTCTTTTCATATTTGGTTTGTTATTATGTTTTCCTGTCATTTATTGTGCTGATCCTTCTTTTTTGGCGGTGTTTTTCACTGAAGATACGAAGAGTTTGTTAAAAGATAAATTTTTTCGTTCTCATGAATATTCATCTCCATTTTATGGTAACACTCGTCATATTTATTGTGACCATAGTACAATTGAATTTAATCCGAGATCCGACTCTATAAATAAATATAAAGCACATTATGGACACGTACAAAAATTAACAATTTTAGCCTATGCCGAAGATGAACATGCACAGGCAATCTTAGTTCATTGTGCCGATGGTAATGATACTCATCCTTCAATGAATAAATATCCTCATGTGACTATTAGTGTAAGTAATGTTAAACCTTATACACCAGTATATTCAAATGATTTGTGGACAAGATTTGTGGATGACAGAATAGTAGAAATACAAGTGGACGAATATGATAAACCACGATCGATCACAATTAAAGATCATATTAGTGAATGGTATGGAAAACTGAGTAGCAATGGAGAATATGAAGAAACAAAAGCTTATGTTAAAATAATGAATGAAATTATTGATTTGGATGGAATTGTTTGCGTTAATAATTTGTGGAAAAATGATGAATGTCAAAAATTTTAAAAGTTAAATAAAATTCTTATCATCCCATCGATATGAGTCTCCATATCTTTATGCGATTATGTGAGACAGGACCTTTTGTCTAGTGACAAGTTACATGGTTTGTAAGTGTGAGGGTGTGAGTTTATTATTGAATAAATAAATGGGTTCCTAGTATAGCAGCTACTACAACAGTTTCGGATTTGCTTAAGAGCCTCATCAGATGGCAAAAACAGATTGTGGGTATGGGTCTTGGTGTGAGCCTGGATCCGGGTTGTGGGTTCGGGTGTGAGTATGTTGAAGATAATATTCACACCCGCAACCACAGCCACACACTCATATCCACACCCAATGCCCATAACCTGGAAAATTTCTATTAATGGTGTCGATATTTCAATCTCAATTAATTTAAATATCAATTTTAATCTGGACTCTGACAATTTGAAACTGAGCTGAATTCTATTCTGTTCTGCGACATATACATTTGAATAAATGTGAAACTCGTTCTTAGCCAAATTTAACTAGTTCTTCTTCAGTTTATTGTGCTAATTTACGAGTTCGTGCTAAAATAAGTGCATACGATGTACGATTAGTACCAAGAGATCTGAAAAAAATATTTTCATTGATTTCGTTAATAAAAAATTCATCTTATTGATTCACTGTTGGTTATGGTCGAATTCAAGCAAATACAGGAATAAGAAAAGCTAAATAAACACTAAAAATATCGATTCAGAAAAAATAAAACATATCAACAAGAATTAATTTATCCGCTGTTTTACCAGAACTGGTCTCTAGAGCACCAATCACATCTGGATTTTGCAAACCAATCGGAATAGTTTGTCGCTGAATCGGTGTTGATTCCTATAAAAAAAACTTATCATTGCAGCTCCTATGGGAATAAAATGTAAAATTCATGTGTTTTGGGTGTGTGTACGTGGGTATGGAGTGTGCAAGGGGAAAAGACAGATTTCAAGATTCCAAAAGATTCCAAAAGATTCCAAAAGATTCTAGAGACTCTGGGTACTGAGAATATGCCTTCCGTCTTGATTGATCTAAATTAGACGAATCAATTGTGAAATAATCAACCTTGGCACTGTCAAGACATTGTTATCGACTTTTGAAGTATTCATTTGGATGTCACACATCCTTTTCGAAGTTTAAGAGTTAACAGAGTTTATGATAATAAGATCATATGAAAATGAAAAGAGTATTTGACCACTATTCAGGGTTTATTATTCTATAATTTCAAATAAAAGGTTTATTGTTTCATGCATTATAGTAGATTAATATGCGATGTCTCCTAGAAGGTTTATTAATATATGTCAAAGGATAGACTCGTCGACGAACTCAGCAAAAGCGTTCATGAACCGAAAGGGTATATGCGAGTAAGGATATACGAAAACTAAAATGGTAGAAGACCCCCATTTAAAAGTACATCGTGCTACACTTTTACTACAAAAAGATTTATCGTTCTACAACCCAGAGTAGATTATTCTACGTTTAGTTTCCATGGATTCATTATTCTACAGTCGAATGTTGATTGTCCGATGTTGTCAACAGAAAGGTTTGTCATTCTATGTTTTCATTGACAACGTTCATGATTATGACTTTATAGATAAACTAGTACACGACAAGTAAGAAGCTTGCAATAATCTTCATATTTATTCTCCTTAAGAGAACGCCCATTAAACCAGCAAGTATCGTGTCTGTATACGAGGCATTCAATGAAAAAAATTTTCTTTGATTTGTGCATTCAATGCATCGATGTTTGACACATGCAAAATCCAAAATATTAGCTTTCTATAGTCTTTCTTTGAAAAATTAGTCAATAAGGACTTTTACCATTATCATATTCTAATGAGAAGATATGAAAAAAGTACCCTATCAAACTTGATTTCGTTTTCGTTTCAGTGAATTATTGAAATTTTTTATAAACAATATTATAAGAGAGAGCATTAAAAACTGAACAAGGAGAGCTATTTCAATATACTATAATGTCAACAGACTCGAGTTTTCAGCCTAAAAGAAAAATTAATTCTTTCGATCAGTTTAGAGTATCTACTTGACAACAATCTATTTCCTGCTAGGATCCAGAACTAGAGAATACCAAGCTGAATTTTACATATGTTTTCCAACTTTTTATTTTCGACAAAATGTTTAAAAATATTCAAAAATAAATAGTATCATCTGAGTGAAATGGAGTATATATTTCTCTCCTATATAATAGTTTTTCAATAGGTAAAGAAAATGTTTTTTTTTTGCAGCTTTGATTACGATGAAACAATTGTAAAGAGAAATAGGCACGATGTTCGAAATGAAGACTAGGTTGAGTCAAAAACATTTCATACACAACTTCTTTTGTGAAAAATTCATTCATGATCCTCTACAGCTGTTTTTCTTTGAAATTTTCTTTATGATATTTCAGGAGGGTGACGTTGTGAGTTACATCTTTGATACGCCATTATTTACTCTCATTACTTGGTTGAATTGGCTATTCATGCGCAATGTTTAACCTTCTCTTGTTGTCTCTTCATATCACATGCTTTATTCTTCTTTCTATTGTAACTATGTATCGTGAACCATTTTGTTCTCCTTGACTCTTCTTTTCTTCGTTCGTTCTCCCTCCTTGTTCCTATTTCTCTTGGTGGCCCATACAAACGCGTGCTTGTGATGTAAACGATACGATTAATGACACGAAAAAGCCAAATAAAGCATAGCTACATTAGTGCTAACGACTCTTCTATCTAAAATTGTCACAAGGGGTAAGGAATTTCACGAGAAAAGAAACTTCTATAAAATGTTTTCAATTCGATGCAGTTTTCAGTCTCGATTCCAAATATGGTGTCTATTTCGCATGACAATAGTCTCAGATCATCGAAATCACAAAACACTTTTTTCCTATTAAGGAACCATTATTTAAGAGAGATGTAAATCGCATTTCACCCTGAAGATAGCATTTATTTTCGAATATTTCTTACACGTTTTCTAGAAAACGAAAATTTTCATGACATATATAAAGTTTAGCTTAGCATTGTGTAATTGGGAGTCGTAGCAAGGAATAGATCATTATCAAGTGAAAATTTTAGACTGATCAAAAAAAATTATTTTTTTATTCATGTGGATATTATAAAACTTGAGCCGATGGACATTATATTCTATTGAGATAGCTCTTCATGTTCAGTTTTTATTTCTCAACCCTTCAGTACAATTTGTACAAAATTTCAATAATTCACTGAAACGAAAACGAATTCAATTTTGACAGGGTACTTTTTGTTATTTTTTATTATTAGAATATGATAATGGTAATAGTTGTTATTGGCTAATTTTTCAAAAAAACCTATTGAAAGCGAACATTTTGAGGGTTTGTATGTTTCCGACATCAATGCACTGAATGTAGAAGAAATAGGAAATATTTTTCTCCAGCTTCACTCAATTGAGGATTACCGGATGCCATATTTATTAATAATGCTGGTTTTCGCGTCAATAACAAAAAGAACTGGAATTTTGATAGAGAAAAGTCTAATTTAATATTGGATGTTAGTTAAGGCCCAATTACAGTTACTGACATTAGATGACAGAGTAAGACTATCAGAAAGTCTAACTTACATACAATGATGTACGTAAATTTTCTTTTCATCGAAATCACATCAGAAAACTCGTGAAAAGTGAACGCTGCAATATAACTTCGATGCAGAGACCATCTCTGTATACCGTCATTTGTCTTTTAGACTTTCTACTTGTGTTGGTGTGACATCCGAAATCAATAACTGAAATTATACTTTTATTAATATTCAATACTGAATTATTTTTTTCTCTCTTAAAATTCCAATGCTGTTGAATATTCATTCGAAAGTTAGCATTAGTATCGACTTAGGCATTCAATGATCCTGAATTGGCTGAAATCCGACAAAAAAACATGTCGATGACCCTACGTCCACTAAAGGTTGTCAAATAAAAGGTAAAAAAAGATGAAAAATTTTTTTTTCACAGAAACAATTCAGTCATTTGATTTATAATTTTATGCTAATTTAGAATATGTAATTCTTTTCAAAAAATAGTTATAAACAAAAATGAGCTTATCAATAGTTTTCCTTTTATATGATCTAATATTTTTATGCAAAACAATAAAACTTGATGCCACAGATAGTCATTACATTCATATATTGTGTCCTTCTAACAGCAGAAGTAAGAGTCCATACACGCAAACAAAGCGAAACGACTTTGCTTAAAGTAACTTTAAACACATAAACTGAACCGTCAAACTAACAATGCGAACAACATCATCAACAGGTTAAAAAAATATTTGATTAAATAAATAATACTATTTGTATTTAGGTACTTCTATACAATATCATCATCAGGTAAACATAATATTAGGCTAAATAAATACTACGTTTTTTTATTTAGGTGATGCTGAACAATATCCTCAATAAAAACAGTCTTAAAGTTATGATCTGATCAATATTCTCTATAGGTGATGCTGACAGTGTAATCAACAGGTTAATATAACTTTTCACGGAATAAAAAATGTTTTTGTATTTAAATAGTGCTGTGAAACACGTTGAATGGGTTAATAAAGACTTTGTTATTTAAATAATTTTTTTTATTTAGAAAACTTTCAAGAAAATCTTCGACGATAAATACAAACTCATATTAATTAACAAGTATATATTTTATACAGATTGAACCCAACTGGATGGTCAAGTTTACGTAATAATACAAGTGAGTGAAAAGTTTCCTTGACTTTAAGGAAGACAAGCTGGGTAGAGTGAAAAATAGGTTGAGTGGATAGGAGACGTCAAGCAGGCAAAGGAAAGAACAAGAAGCTAAACTACAGAATTTATTCGAGAACTTCGTAAAAGCTTAGATGACTATTAGATTATGTTACAAGAAAGTCATAATAGAATCTTGCAATACGATTTTATCACAAATACTGGTTTAAGATTAGCGAATAGAATCATAGAAAATCTCAGAGTCAAATTGATCCGATCTGGGTTGCCATTGATAATTAATTTTGAGCAGTTGATTAGAATTTTTTCTTGTAGGTGTTTACTTCGTCGTTATTGTGTAATTCTCATCATCTTCGAAGACCTTTTGCACGAAATCTCCATTCTGGCATTTTTGTTTAATGTATATTATTTTTTTTATTTCGTTCTGCCCATTGTTCTTGAAGATTTATGAAGAGAACTATTATCCGATCCAATATAAAAGGTAGATTACCAGTTTTTAAAGAATTCTTGAGAGGAACGGGATAGTGCATTGCAGTTTTCACCATTCGATAGAGCAATTTTCGGGTCATCAATTGGTATAGAACTTTATTAAGACGAAAGATGCTTTCTAATAAGTATCGCCGAATCAATACTTTTTCCTTTGATTATTTTCATAATACTCTGAATTCAAATTATGTCAAAATATAGCTTAATCACCTGTCTTTTACTATGAAATTAGCATTTGCTTTTTTAAAATTTGCTTAGGATAAAAACTTCATAGCCAAAAATAGGTGATTTGAGCTACGTTTTGACATAATTTGAGTTGAGATTATAATGAAAGTTGATGAAAATAATCTAGGATACAAAAATAATGCGGGAAATGTCGGATCCTTTTTCTTTACAATATAAATCTCTTGAAAGAAAACTATGTTTATCAGAACATAAAGAATTTTTTCCTTATTCGAATCATATACTACTTTTTGTTTTTATCACACGTTCATAAATGACATATGACAACAGGAAAGACAAGTAATCTCAAAATGACTCCACACATTTCTTTTTTATATAAAAGGACTACCCAACATGTTGATCCTTATATCTCTTCAATAAATAGATTCTGAAACGAAAATTTTCTCATCATTTGATAGGAAATTCTCTCATCCTTGAAACAGTGTGTGATTCATATCTGTCACATATAACTAAGTGAAACGAGAGGAGAAGAAAGAAAAATGCTCGCGCAATAAATTGATAATTTTTATTTCGTTAAAAACATTTTGCGGACAACAGTTAGTTACAATTAACTATCGGTTTACAAGATATTTTAATGATTTCACAAAGATCTCATTAATTGTCGGCTAGCATGATGTTTTTGACGGGTGCATGTAAAATTAGAAATTTGCTACGTACCTGCTTCTCTGTTTTTCTCCTGTCATTTCATTTAGGATTATGTGATGAGTATAGATGATATACTGCTTAAAAGGGGAGAAAGTTTCTTAACAACTGATGAAAAAATAATTGTTCTAGCATATGCTTACTAAACAGAATAAAGGCTGGTATTTTCTACAGTTATTCTACATAACATGAAAAATGCGGAGTCATTTTGAGGATGCTTCTCTTTCCTGTTGTGACATGTCATTTATGAACGTGTAATAAAAAGAAGTAGTATACGATTCGGAAGAGGGGAAAAGTCTCTATATTTTGATAAAAGCGTTTTCTTTCAGCAGCTTTATATCGTAGAGAAAAAGGCTCCGACATTTGTCCCATTACTTTTGCATCATAGGTTACTCAAAGGAAAAGTGTTGATCTGAAAGTACCTATAGAAAAGCATCTTTCGTCCTACTGAGTTCTGTAGCGATTGGTAGACCGGATATCACTCTTGCGAATGGTGAAACTCGCAGCTCTCTGTCTTGTTCCTATCAAAGGTTCTTCAAAATATGGTAATCTTTCTCTTATTGAGGATTGGATAATAGATTTAACTTGTCTAGTTTCACCCTTCTTTCTGACTAGTTATGCTCCGATTGTTGAGTTATCGAAGGATTTCATCGGTCATCGAACTTCAGAGGTAGAGATGATGCTTCTAGGATTTCCAGTAGCGGTGATAATCATCACTTTTTTTGCACATATCTTTCATAAGTGTGTGGCGTCATTGACAATAGCGATCAATCCCTCTGTTATGTGTTTCATCAACCCTCGATGTAATTGATCTTGCTGTTAAGCTGCTCCATGTACCTTCTAATAAAACCCCAGGCAATTGATGAGGTCGATGTTCCTCTTAATATACCTTATCATAAAACTTTGAGAGATTGATGAGGCTCATGATCGGCTTCATATACCTTATCATAAACCATATTGACCATTGATCACGATCATGAACGCATTCAAATATCGCTTCCAAGTGAGATGTTCGAGCATAGTATGGTCATTAACTCTTTCAGAGAGAGTTTCGAAGATTATATGAAGAAGTTTATGATGTTTATGAACTCTCACAGAGCCTTTATGGAAGTGCAGTGTATAGCAAATGCTTTATGGGTTTATGAGTATTATAAACCCTTTCATAAACCTTTTAAGACAAGTATTTGAGATTAATAAACCCTTTACTAATCCCTTTAAAAAAAATTTGAAAGAGTTTATGAGTTTTTCATGAATGGTAGAAAAGGTTTTTTTTTCGTTGCACTTCCATAAACCTTTTAAACATTTATTATTCTGCGGTTTTTTCACAGTGTAATGTATGTATGCACAAATCGAGCAGCTGGACGGAAAAATTTTGAGTGAGATTGCTTCCTGATTCAGAGCTGTATGATCATCGATAATTGAGTGAGTAACCATTTATGAAGCTTATCGTCTACAGCAAACAGTCGGTTTTCAAAAAACGTCTTGTTTAGATATAACTACAGCCTAAAACTGAAAATGGTTAAATAGGATATTTTTCTTCTTTTCATTATTGTTTGCGTTCTCTCATTATCACTCCGATGACTCGTTTTGAAATAAATACAAAACAAAATAATACCTGCACAAAATAATACCTAAACAAAATAATACGTAAACGAAATAATGCGTAAACAAAATAACAAGTAAACGAAACAATATGTAAATAAAATCACCTTAACAAAATAAGATGTAAACAAAATAATGCGTAAACAAAATAACAAGTAAACGAAACAACACGTAAACAAAATCACCTAAACAAAATATAATATGCGTATATAAGTATAATAGACTCTGTCAATTACACAATGACACAAAAATATCGATATAATAATACACGAGAAAGAGAAAAGAAACAATTGAAAAAGGAATATTTTTGGTTTGGGAGGAGTTTAAGTTGTAAATAATGTGTTTGAGAGATTGATGTAAACGCCTAAATCTATAGTAGCGTTCTTGCTAAACGGTTTGCTCCGATTAATATTAAACTCGATGAAATGATTGAGAAAAACATGAAAGAATATTACACATAAGGGCCAGAAATCGAAAATAAAAGCAGAATTTTTTCAATATAAAGAGTACTCACTAAGTTTTGATCGACTTAATTAATAAATTTATTGACGAAGCATTGAACAAAACTTGATGAACACCCTTCATATGGTCAGATAGAGCATGAAGATCTTATCCAGAATATAAACCTTTTCATTTTTTTGAATTAGTTCTTAGGAGAAAAATTTCAGTTTATTCATATGACCTCGATTTTATGAAAAACTAGTCGATATTTTTGTTTCTTTCAAGTTTCAGAAGCGTTTGTTTCAGATTCAGCATAAAAACCTCAATCGAAGAAAGTCATTTATAAATGACTTTCTTCGATTGAGGTTTTTATGCTGAATCTGAAACAAACACTTCTGAAACTTGAACAAAACAAAACAATAAACAACTTGTGGGTTAAAAATCGATCAATTTTTCATAAAATTGAGGGTGTGTGAATAAATTGAAAACTTTCCTCAAACAACTATGTTCAAATACGTATGCTAAGTAGTCCTTCAAAATCATCGATTCACAATATAGACAAAGGAATGAAATATCTGATATGATAGTGAAACATACTAGTGTTAATAGGTATTACTCTATGATGCTCACTTTTCAATAATGTTTTGATTATTGGTTTGTCTCATCCTCTTCGGTTTTCTCGCTATGACCTTTTTCTCTATATTGTTATTATTGTTCTTATTATAAGTGACTTGTTTCTTCTAAAGTATTTCTCATTTTTCATCATTATATAAATATTTTTGATTGTAAATAAAAATTGTGTTAATCTCTTTGAAAATATAACATCACTATGGTTAAATTAGTAAAGTTAGTCTCACAGATTCAATTTTATCATATAAAAAACGTACTTTTAGAAAAAATGGTCTATTTAGGACGATGGAAAAAACTCAATTTTTCTATCCAAAGACTTTCAAAGAAATAATAAAACACATATAGTGACCGAATTTGTCGAGCTCTCTCTAACCGTGTGTAAAGAAAATGAAAAAAACAGTTTTGCCCGAATTTTAACTGTTTTTCACCTTACCGAGACTGGCATGGGCAGCGAAATGCCACTTACACCAGGATAGGTATAGTGACCGTATGTAAAACTTGAGATGGAAGTGAAAATGTCATTCGATTGTGAATAAAAAACGGATATCCTTGCTGATGTGTGAGCATGTGGTTTGGGTTTAGTTTTGACTAGTATTATGCTTTCGAGAAAGACACGCTGATTAGTTGAACCTTGATATTTTTTCTTCTATACAATAAATATTAAAGCGATAGGACGCTGTGTGGTATAGCGCACATTCTGCTAAACACCCAATTGACTCTTCATGGTTGTCGATAAATATGTGCAAACAAGGGGAAAACAGCAAGCAAAACGACGGTAATATTTGTATGAAATCAGTGCAGTATATGATAAATATTTCATGCTCTATTGATCCACATACAAGCATTGATCCGCAAAAGCGAAACTTATTTTGACGATGTATATATAGGCAATACAGTGCTTTGTTTTTCATTCATAGAACAACGTCGATAAATTACAGTGTTATTCAGTTAGTGAACACAGAAGGTTTCACAAGAACTTAACGAGTAAGTGTTTGTCTTTCGAAAGTGCTATCTCTTCAGAAAGCCTTTGCGGTCATAAAAATCGAGCGGATTTTCCGATCCTCAAGTAGAATGACTAAGATTCTATAGTATTATTTTCGAATCATTTCGATTTTTTTTCGCGATAAGCTTTGAGAAATTCTGTACGAAATGAATTGCAGATATTAAGTACTACAAAGCCACTCTCCTCAAAAAACATCTGTAAACTGGACTGTCAATCCGGTTTCTGAGTAACAACGTAAAAATGAAGTAACTCAAGATTGTATTTTTCTTTCATTTAAAAAGATTTAATCTTACTAAAAATAAGATACGACACAGTTTGAAATTGGAGTGATACTTTATCTTTACTTTACCAATAAGTCTAAAAAAACCATTTATTTATTTACTAGTGAATAGTAAATAAGGTGATTATTGGTTTATAAGTAAATAGTAAATATATATTTACGTATTTACTTGTGAAGGGTAAGTATACAGGTATATACAAGTAAATATTATATAAATGATGTTCGAACTATCTAATAAATATTGAAGTTAGTATAACAATCATTAGTATGAATTTATTTCCAGATTACCTGTAATTGCACAAAGAAAATTGAAAGAAAGTGGTGAAACAACGTGGGTTTTTTGTATTTGTCGATTGAGAGTGTCTTCATTGTACTCAGATTATTTTCGCAACAAATAAATTCAATGCAATAGAAAATATATGGGAAGATAGAAAATTCACAAAACACTATCAGAATATTTAACTACTTTTGTAAAAATGTATTTCTATAGTATTTTTTTAAAAAAATTGAAAAATTGACGATGATGACTATGACTAACTACGGTCCGTGAGATTCTGGTAATGATAGTGTCTGCATTGCAGTCAATTTATTTTCTAATAAAAAAATGTAAAACTAAATCATAAATATACAGTATGCTAGGAAATTTCGAGCGCTTTTAGAATATATAATTAATTTTTTAACGATATTTTTCATATTGATGACATACACAAACTATTGAGTACTACTATTTTTTGTCAGAGGTATATATATCAGTTGATCGACCTATTAGGGATCAGCAAAGAAAATAAAGCCTAATGAGTCTTTCAATTATTCATGATTGCTCAAGTCTCTAAAGAGATCCACTAGGAACTGATCGAATGCTAAGAAAATGATGACTTTATCACAGTGTATATATCAAGACTTTCAAATATCAAAACTCAGTTTTTTTCTTGCCAATTCAGCTTTTCCTCTACACTTTGAATCATATATTTTAGAAATCAAGCTTACCACTTTGATTTCAACGTCTCTGACGACATTCAATCGTCAATATCACAAGAAATGTCAACGGAAATATTATATGAAAAAGATATAGGTACAATGGAGAAGCTGTAAGTTTGTCAAAGCTTCTTTCGCCAGCATTACAACTAACACGCCGATTCGCTACTGACTGTTATCAGAGATTTTCAAGTGTGAATGCTCTTCTTGACCGGCACTGTGGCCATTAAATCAGTCATAACTACTCGTGTAATGCTTTAACATTCGATTAAACGTCAGGATCTTTGAAGTGGAATTATGAACGTTATTTTGATCATATCTCGATCTGTTCTAAAGCTTTTTCGGATAAAATTGAATGTAGTATTTTTGTCAGAAATTTTGCACACAGACAGATCTTATCGTTGCCAGATTTTATCAAAAACTTCAGTTCGAACGAATGGTTATTAAAAAAATATTAGATTTTCAAGCAGACCAAGTGTGTCCAATTTTTCATAAACTATGAATTCTTAAAGCACTTAATAGATCGAGATGGAAAGATATGTTCTGACAGTAACTTTTGGAATATTCTGGTAACAGCGAGACCTATTTAGTTGCGAATTCTCAAATAAAAACCACTTCACTTGCTTCCCCAAAATGCCTTAGAAGAGTTTGAAAAGTAAGTAAAATAACACTCATAGATTAGCCTTAAAACAATCACAGATTTAATTCAACTTAGAAAATGACGTTACTTGCTATAAACAAGAAAATGGTCCTAGTCGAAGCTGAAAAACTATTTTCCACTCAAGGACTTTATCTTCTCAGGTTAACGTTAATACTGTTCTCAATTGCTATTATTCACAAGTAAATGATGCATCTTTTATGTATTTTTCTTTCAGAAAAACACAAGCCAAACGAATCATCTTGGGGATTGGAATTCTCACTGGCCTAGTTTTGCTTGGGCTTCTCATCATTACCATACTTCCATTGATTTCTGTATTTCTTAAGAACTTTAATAGAAGCAATGTGGCGAACTACAACACAGGTTTGTCAACTCTCACTTCTGAGCTAAAGAGTAGATCATGTTGTTTGTTAAGCGATTATTGTGTAAGGTTCAGAAATAGTATGACATTAGAGAAATAATGAGAAATTTAGTTTTCCGCTAAGATAAAAGTATAGTAAAGAAATCTTAATCAGCAATGACACTTTGAGTCTTTAAAAAAAGACTGCATTCAAAACGCTTCAAAGTATTGAGGTTTTTTTTAGGAAGTTTAGATTGCTTCACATACTCATTTTTTAAAATTTCATCGTTTAGAAATAGTGAGTTATTAAGCCAAAGGCTTTCTTTCATCCAAACTATGATAATCATCCTTTTTAATGGTACTTTGGATAGACAATACGTCTTATGTAGGAAATTGGAAAATATTCATCAATCGATTTTTTCAAGTCTTTATAAAGTTTTGAAAACGATTCAGTCGAAACTTATCAATATAATCGGTGTAGGCTTCCGTTTCCTGCATCAAAAAGGACGATTGAGGCCACCGAAAATTTGTTCTGTCTAGCGATGACCATTTAAACAGCACTTAAGCACTAAGAAAGCCATGCGTTATAAGGCCTCCAAATCATTAATGCCGTACGAAGCACAGCATTTATTTAGTCCTTCGTCAGTTTTCATACTTTCTCGACGTACACATCAAAAGTTGATGTTGTGCATCGTCATGACCTTGAAAAGCATAACTGAGAAACTAATTCATGAAATCCGAAGTGAAAGTATCGCGATTGTACTGATGCGATTTTTCTATCAATCTTGAATAGGACATTCCGTTTCTCTGAAAGTAGCTGTTTCAAAAGGCCAAAGTTTTTAGGACTTCGTTTTTATCAAGCTTCGAGATAATTAAAACGGAAACAAAAAAAGAGGTTGTTCGCCATCCTTTGTATAGATACATAAAACATTTGTGAACACAGTTGATCATAGCTAATGACTCATGTAAATAATTAGACAATCTACCGATATCGTTTATTCGAAGTATGTTGATAGGCTTTGGTAGAGTTCTTGAAAAGATGAATTTTGGAGTGTCTACGTTTCAAGGTCAAGTCATGAAATTTAGAGTTGACAAGGGCAGAAAAACATGCTAATCTCAGTAAAACTTAAGATTCGTTGGAGAAAAAACGACTTATGAATTCTAAAATCGATGATCGTCTTTTACGGAATATCTAATATTTTCTTATATTGAAGGTTCTTGCTAGGCGACACATTTCGTATGCGAGAAAATCTTAAATACCATCTAGTTAATTATCTCTTTATTCTACATATTTTCTTCATGTAAGATTAAATGAATGAAGACTTAGTTGATAAACATACTATTTTCTTCAGCAAGTATAATAATGTTTCACGTAGCTTAGAGCTGTAGTTGTTCATGAGCAAGCTTCATTTTCCAAAATTCTCAATATCATTCTGTATAGATTATTTCAATGAGAAACGTGTAATAATACACATGACTTAATCTAAACTGTTTGGAATTTAGAGAGTTCATAGGTATTGGAGTCCTAATTATTTTCAGAGCAAAATATCACCGATTGGATCTAATTCTCAGAAATTTAAGACATTTTTGGATTTTTTTAATGAAAACATGAAGAAAATCAGCCAATATTTAATACGAGTGCCATTCGTCAATTGTCTATGGATCGAGTGAAAAGTCCAATTATACGTTCTTATAACGCAAAAAAGTAGTATTATTTCACGTAGGATTGATAACTATTTAGAATTCTATGGAAAGAATGTATTGTAACATAGTTTTAATTATAGTACTAATATCTCTTATAATGTAAACCCACATTTGAAGCATTAAATATGTTGATATAGTAGATCTTGTACTGAAAAGTTTTCTTTTTCTGGATCTTCGAATATTTTCTTCCATGCCTTAAAGTCTAACAGTTATTCCTTCGAAAGAACTCAGTCCTAAAACTAGTAACAACAAAGTCATGTGAATCACGATAAATAGAATATCTTTCGAGTTAATCTAAAATTGCTACGATACATGGATCGTTCAGATAATTGACTGTCAGCCGCAGAATCAGCGCCTGCAAAAATATTTGCAGGTGATAAAAAATCTTCTGTCATGCAACATAATTCATCAATCAGACCTTTTTTTAGGCTAACAGCTTGTAATATACATAGCCTACGTGCATTTTCTTTCTTGATTCGTCATATTCGTAAACTATTTTTTTTTTGGATATTGATTATCTTCGAGCAGATTCTTAAGATAATGACCAAATTTGTTGCAAATATACTCTGAGAAACGACTGCACATTTCAATCATTCATTTTATATTGTAGAATCAGACGAAATAATCCAAAGCTTCTACTCAACTTGGGTGCCAAACAACGATCAGAGTACAGTGGTCATCAATACTGATGAGATTGCCCGAAAAGTAATCGTTTTTCAATTAGTTATGACGTATGCCTAAACTAATTAACTTGAACGAAATTCTAGTTAGAAGCAGCTTATGCTATCCAATCAGGCTCGATCCGTGTCGATACTATTGAGATCAATAATGCTGAAACAATTGTCGATGCTCGTCGCCATCGCCGTCAACTTCATAGCAAAAAACATGAAATGTATGTCCTCATATTTGTATGACATCTATTCTCAATACCTGTGTAACTCTGTTTCAGATCGATGTGTGATCAAATGGGATCTAATGGCTCAATTGTTGAGGTGAAAATTCATATAGTTTATCCGGAAAGTTGTGCTTCATATAAGCCTTGCAAAGATAATTTTACTGATGTTATCCAAGCTCGTATTGCTGCATATTTTTCAAGTTTGTCAGTGGAATTCAAATTTGATGATGATAGCTCCAGTGAACTTAAGTTAATGAGATGCAAGAAAACTATTGGTTCATCATCAAAATTTTTATTACGGCCACGGCGCACACCTCAACGTATTAGAAGACAATGTAAGTAGCTTTATGTTCAATAAGTTTTTGTATGCATTGACACTAATAGTTTCGCTATTCATTCTTACACCCTTAAACTAGTAGCAAATGTCAAAGAAATCGAGTACTATTCAACGGTCTTCTGGGATACTAAACAAATATATATTTTGATCAATGAATTAAGTGTAATATTTAAAGAATATAGAATGTCTCAACTTCGGAGAATTTCGTATCTCAAGAAATCGTAATGCACATATGTTTCAGCGTAGTAAGAATTTCTTGATAGTACACCGTGTATCATTTAAAACCCATTGATGCTATATTATACCATGTCACTTTTGACATGCTAGCATTTCGATGAACTTCATCAAACATGGATCGTGATTAATGAATTGAGCGGGTTTTTTCTGAAGATTTTTCATTTACGAGTCCCCCACATAATAAATTGTCAATTATGAGATCAACAATATTTGCTCATTCGGTGGAAAAGTGGCATATTTTCAGTTACATTTTACTAAGCTTGCATTATACTATAAAATGTTCAGCACAAAAAGCATTTTATTTTTTCCATCGTTAGAGGATTTCGAATGCAACTGACTCACACAAATGCACCAAACAAAAGCTCTGAAAAACAGTAGTCTGTATACCTGAAGTGAAGCCAGTAGGACTTTTCCTTCATAATTAGTCTTACCGTTCTCGGTGGATACACCGTATTTGATCAACCGATATACCGATATGAGTCATCCTTCATTTTTCTCACCATAAGACAGTGAAATCAACTCCTCGCATAGTCATATCTGCATACGAATCATTACTTCTTTCAAATCATAAAAAATTCAAAGTCTCATATCTCTCATTCTTCTCGAAAAAAACGCATTTTGTTTCATATTACGCAACATTTTTTGTTTCGACCTACTTCAAAAGCTTGCGAAAATTGTGTTTTTTTTACTCAGTATAACAAGAAAATGTATATGGCAGTGATTTATAGAAGTCCAAGTCGAATAAAAAAACGATAGAAAAACCAATATTAAATAGGTTCGATTGGAAAAAGATAGGTACACATGAAGGAAAAGATTTTTTCCTCGAGACGATGCCACTATTTTTATTGATACGTGACAGTTATAATGACGGTGATAACAAGACATGCATATGTGGTATACGTTTTGAGGAGAACCAAGAACTCGGATGCATGATTAGAGAGACATCAAACAGAATGTCCCTTGATATGTTTAACCCTTGGAGTACCAGCCGGGGTCATTTTTGACCCCACGCTCGAAATCTCCGAAAAATGCTAAACATGTTTTGTTGTTTCGCAGTTTTCAGCAGCAGCTAGTAACCTTTACGAAGAGATATATGATAATGAATCTAGAACGAAATACATTCTTTCTCCATATTAGTGCGCCCCCTTAGTAAAACATTGTATCAGTAATATGTTTTTTACAAAACGGAGAAACAATGAAAATTCTAATGTCTAATAAAATGAGTCATTCTCTGATCTAAAGGGGTGTGCATTTTCAATCCATTGAAATATTTTTCATAAAGATTATGGACAGTTCAAGTGAAACCGGAAGCGACAGTGATTATTTCGATGATGCAAACAGCGGTTCGGAAACGGGAGATGGCGAAAGCCAAACATCCGACGATGATGATGAAATTGATTTAGAAAACCTAAAATTAGACGATGACTCCACATGGAAAAGTTCGTATACTTCCCGTTCTGGAATGATTTGGTCCTCAACTCCTCATCATTCAACGAAAAATGATTTTTCGAATGATGTTATTCAAAAAGCTGGTCTTACAAATACCAGTGAAAATATTTCATCTGTCGAAGATGCATTCATGTGTTTTATGCCAAACAAACTTCTGGAAAAAATCTTGGATTATTCAAACTTGGAGTATACTCACAAGAATACCTCCACGAAAAAAATTGAAGAAATAACACTCATAGAATTGAAAGCATTTATTGGACTTTTATTGCTTGCTGGTTTATTGGGGAAATCGAAGATCGATCTGAAATGCTTATGGAGAAGAAGTCCATTAGAACCGCCAATATTCAAAGCCACTATGTCAAGAACTCGTTTTCAGGATATTATTTCTTGTTTGAGATTTGACGACAAAAGAACAAGGGAAGAAAGAAAACGAACAGATAAATTTGCAGCAATTCGTGAAATCTGGTCATATTTCCAAAATTGCTTACAAACATGTTACACACCGGGATCAAATGTTACTATTGATGAACAACTACTAGGATTTAGAGGAAAATGTTCCTTCCGTCAATATATGCCAAAAAAGCCTGACAAATACGGATTAAAATTTTGGCTATGCGTTGATGTGGACTCACATTATGTATTCAATGCATTTCCTTACGTTGGACGACAACCGAATGAGCAAAGACAAACACAGATAGGTGCCAAAGTCGTTCTAGAATTACTCAAACCACTTTACGGCTTCCAAAGAAACGTTACAATAGATAATTTCTTCACAAGTGTTCCATTAGCCCAAACGCTTCAAACAAAGAATCTGACTCTTATAGGAACACTGCGAAAAAACAAGTCAGAAATACCTATCGAGTTTCAATCCAACGAAAATCGTGAAGTGGGTTCTTCGCTCTTTGGTTTCCAAGATGGTTTAACCTTAGTTTCATTTGTCCCAAAACAGAATAAAGCTGTTTTATTGCTCTCCTCAAAACATCACGACAATCAAGTGGACAATAAAACTGGAAAACCGATCATTATATTGGATTATAACAAAACAAAGGGGGCTGTCGATACTGTTGATCAAATGTGTCATAAATACACGGTAAAAAATATTTCAGTATTTCTATAGCTTATTTTACTTTTCAGGTAAAACGAGGTACAAAGCGATGGCCAGTTTGTATTTTCTATGGGATGATAGACATTGCTGCCATAAATGCTCTGATTGTCTGGAAAGTGAAAAATCCTCAATGGAATCAGAATACAAATCATAAACGTCGATTATTTTTGGAAGAATTAGGATTAGCACTGGTATCGCATCTGTTGGATTTTCGTTCGAAGAACTCGAAATTTTTGAACACAGATATTCTAAATGCTTTAGCAATCGTCGGTTATCCTGTGTCGAAGAACGATCCGGCAGAAGCGAATGAAAATCCCACTCAACCAAAACGAAAAAGGTGCTCCATTTGTGAACGTTCTACGGACAAGAAAACATCAATTCAATGTTTCAGTTGTTCTTCGTTCGTTTGTAGTGATCATTCTGTCAAACGTGTCTTTTGTATTAATTGTTCTAAATAAGGAACATCGTTCTCATTTTTTTCTATAGAATAAAACAAGAAAAGGTCAGATCTTACGAAAATATTGGCTGAAAAGTAAAAGGATTATTAAAAAAGAACACATGTCATCAAAATCACGGTTAAAAGAGGCCGGTACTCCAAGGGTTAAAAACTAATTCATTTAAACTAAAGAACATCGAGATAGAGCGGTGCGCTCCGAAAAAAGCTCGAATGGAAGCCTCTTGAAGTCCTGCTTTTGAAAATATTTCAATTGTCACAGAAAATTGCGGTTATAATGTACTTTTCTTTCTCAGGATGAATTTTGTTGACGACATTCAGCCTATTGTTCATTCTATGCTTTGAGTTTCAGAAGGATCTTGATTAGAGACATGAATCTGAACCATTTTGATATTGTTTCTTTCATTCATGATTTTTTTCAGCTGTTGCTAATGAAAAAACTTAAAGAATGTATTGCTTTTAGCGGCCTATACTATTTATCTCAAGACTAGTCAAAGCGGCTCTACAAGTACAACGTATAAAAGTGGTACATGTCCAACATCAACAGATGGCGCTTATGGTTGGCATTTTATCCTCCAGGGCTCAGCAGCAAACTTCCTGTCGATCACTTGCAGTTTCCAACAAGCGGGCAATATTACAAAAACGTTTAGTCCAGCTGCTAAGGACGTTTATCTGTTTACACCAACAGCGGATACCATTCGTAACTGTTCAGCTGTCATACAGGACGGATCTGCGACGGAGATTGTTTTGAGTCATGTGTGCACTCCAACAAGTAAGAAGACTTTTCATGTTTTAAAATGCTCAGGAAGCTAGCTCACTGAATTGTTCCTATTCAAAGATTGAAATATCAGATACACTATTGCTACTCATAAATTTACACGTACCGAGATATCACTTTGCAGAAGTGATGCATGAATTTGATAATCTCTAATGACTGAAATTGGAACAAATTTATTATTGATGAATTACAGAATCTAGGAAAAATCAGAAAAAAACTATATAGCAGGGATCGAGTCTTCTATGAAACAACTTCGTGATTTAGTATACCGACGTAGATATCAAAGGCATCCTCGTTTTGAAAAAACTACTTTTCAAATGCGGTGGCTAAACATTTAAATAGTGAAAGGGCTCAAATATCGAAGTGCTCAATTTATTTCCACTAATGGCGTTCGGACTTGCGCTCCAGAATATCGTCTAAGCAATGTCTTAGCTATCCATTGCAGCATTTATAGATCTCGTTTAGCACATCTAGCCATTCTGTTCGATTAATCAGCTGCAGTGTTTTGAGAGAAAAAGATGCAAAAGTGCTTGTTCTCATGAAATGAAATTGAAAGAGAGACTATTCATTACCAAAAGATCCGCAAAAGTTAAATGTCACATTACTGAGGTGATAAGAAAAAATATGAAAGAAAAGACTAAGATTTTTTTGTCGATAAAAGAGACAACGTTCTTAATTGGAAAGTATTCTATACAATTTCTTGCGTGATGAAGTCATCGGTGGGAAGTTTCGAAAAAGCATTAGACGGAATAAATATTTTCTAATAGTATTTAGCTCTACCAGCAAACTGAAACTATCGTGTGAAGGAGCTTATCTTTGTTAGTAGAAATATTAATAATATTCAAATTCATTAAAAAAAATCTCATTCTCAAAGTCATTTATGTTTTCTTAAATATCTTAGTGAAAACTAGTGCAGCAGTTAATCGTATTGATGACACCTACTTCTTACCTACCTTCGATTAATTTCACGTTCGAATAGAGAAAATTGATCTATATACTAAATTCTTAAAGTTGATAAAGAAGTGCTATGAAAATCATAGTCCGATCAAAAATGTAACTAATTCAAACCTTAAATTTAACTCCAAATACTATCTCTTCTTCTTCAAAGTCATAAAATATCACTGAACTTATTGAGATCAGCAAATTGACTTGCATTTCCTCAAATGACTTATAAATCAGCTTATTCTCTATTTAAATCAATAATGAAAAGATTACGAAAAAAATTCCGAATATTTCGATTCAATCATTACCTTCAAACAAGAACAACTTTCGTAACATTAACAGAGTTAGACATGACTTCCTTTAATCTTTCACTCTGAAACAAAGAGAAAGCTATGTTTCTTCCTAAATACCCTATTCTTCTACAACTATTCTCTGAACCATCGAAAATCCTCTAAACGCTTCATCTCGACCCTAAATCTAATAATTCGTTTTATACATTCAAATTCACCCTTTAAACTAATCACTCGAGCAATATTCGCATATCTACTTTCAGCTCGTGAGCTACATGCGAAATAAAGTCCTTATCACCATGTAGCGTAACTTCTTTCTGAAAAATTTCAACACCGTTCTCATCAGTCATTCACAGAACAATTTTTGTCGTCATCTTTTCTCATCTACCAATAATAAACTTCATGATTTGTATTTCTCGAGCATGCGACTAAAATAGTACGTGTCTAGATAGCTGCAGCACTAACAATGTTGGTTGTGACTCGAACACTATATGCATTTACCAGCCATTCAATAATGCCGTATAGTGTGTCGGCAAAACTGGGTGCACCCATAGTGAATCAGGATCCAAAGTTATGTGCACAGACACAAGATTGAGAAAGCACAGCTCCATGACGAGGGCCTTTGTATCTTCGTGCTGGATTCGTAAGAGGCCGAATTAGAATTCTAGAAAGACTGGACCAGAATCGTTAGCTGGTTAGTAATATAAGTAGAATCTTGGTAGTCTTTGAGTGGCTTTAAATTCAAAACGAAAGATTTTTTGATAGATTTCAATATTTTACTAGGTTGATTCGATCCTATTTTGAGCAACCTTAACAGTGTATTCCTAATATACTTAAAAGATAATGAAACTGAATTGAACAGATAAAGTATCAATGCGCAGATATTCAGTGTAAGACCTGATGTGCTTACTCGGTTGGATTGCGTCGCATCATTTTACATGACAACATAGTTTCATATCTCGAATTATGAATGACTTGTTAAGTTATAATTGAGTTTTAGGTGAACAAAGCTCATCTGGAAAAAACCTGGAAAAATACGTCATTATTTAAAATATTCTTTTCGGTTTACCCAATCCCACAAGTTTTTCGTATTAATTTCTATCAGATTCAAAAGATCTACTTTTGTTTTTTTTCTCACGCAGAATGAAAAGTATGATTAGTTTTTACCAAATAGTGTGCCTCTTACTGAAAATAATCATTGAATGAAAAAAGTGATTGCATAACTAAATCAAAATGAATACGCTAATTTAATAATTTTTTGACTACCTGGCAGGATAAATGCACAAAAGTAATTTATGTTTCTGCTGTAAAAATAAAAAAAAATGTCATTATACATCTTTAAAAGATTTTGAAAACATCTTTCAATATTTTACCAGGTGCGCTCTGTATGTTTCTGTCAAGATCCAACTATCATCAAAAAAATATTTGAGCAGTCTCCTGAATTGTATCAGCCTTCCAAAAGAACATAATAAATATCTGAGAAGTCTTTCTACTTAATACACTTGAGATATCGCTCAGCTGTGCTATTGAAATTCGTTTTGTGTTCTAATCATATGCAAATGTTGAATAGATCTCGAAAAAAACAAGCAAATATCTTGGTGAAACTTTTGCATCCATTTTCGTGGAGATGATGAATAAAATAAGTTATGCATCATAATTTCCTCTACTGTAGTGAGGATCATATGAAATAAAATGAGTTTGTATGTGCCAGGGTCAAAAAAACATCAGAGGTGAAGTTTATTTAGGCGTAACTTCTAAAGTTTCACCGAAAGTAATTGAGGTCGAGAAATACGAATCTGAGCTTGGATTTTATATCCGATCTCCCCATAGGCTAGGAAGCCGATCAATCAGAAACGATCTTTTTTATTTTAAGATTTTTGGGATCTTTTGATGAAACTTTACTATAGATTATCGAGGATTAGGATTCCGAATCTGAGGTCGGATTTCACATGTGAGCTTATGATTAGGTAGAGAACGGAGCAATCAGATAGAAGGCTTTTTTTATTGCGTTTGTGCCTTCATATGAGAGCGTTTCCTTGACTGGAGGGAGAATGATATGGATTAAAACGAGTTTATGATTATGGTAAAGTCAAAGGTCCTGAATAAAAGATTGAAATAAATAGTGAAGTTGATGACTACTTTGTGCTATATGTTCAGTCAATCGGAGGCTTCCAGTACTGTCGTCTGGACTAATCAGATTTTTTCGAGTTGGGGCTTCGGCCAATCAGATGTTTTGGCTATGTGACTCTTGTCGAAACAGGTTTTTTATAGCAAAGGACGGGGCCAATGAGATTCGTTTGATAGTGGTTTAGAAATTGTATTTCTTAACTATATTGTCAGTTAATACAGTATATGTTGGCTTTAGATTGTGTCTAAATGTATAAAAAAGAAGAAAGTGCTAGTGAATAGTGCGACTTTTTCCAATTTTATGAAAATAGTTAGAAATTAAGTGACTTTTTTTGTCGTTACCACGGAGCGTTTTTGGCTATTCATTTCCTCGACTGATGGGAGGATCATATGAAACAAAATGAGTTTGTGTGTGTCTGTCTGTCTGTTTGTGATAGGTCAAATATCATGGGATTACAGATTGTAGGTCATTATAAATGTTGACGAAAGTAAAGCGGGGGCGGGGAATCCCAATCTGAAATCGGTTTTGCATAATTTTCAGTTTGAGATTTTTTTGTCCGAGAACTTTTTCCATAAAGTCTGACCGAGTGGAATCGAGGTCTAGGATTGCGATATGAGATCATTTTTTGGAAATTTTTAGCTTAAGTTTTTTTGGTCAGGCAATAGTTTTTTTTACGTAAATGGTCGTTTTGCCCTCAACTGAAGGGGTTTGTAAAAGATAAAACGTTTTTATGCTTGCTTCCTCGACTGAAGGGAGGATGATAAGAAGCGAATAAGTTTGCTCGCTTGTGTGTTTGCATTCACTTGTGAAGTCACCTAGGCGCATACAATGGGCAAGATTCAGAGCAGCTATTTTCAACTAGGACTTCGAAGTAACCGTTACCAGAGAGTCACATCACCGAAACACTGATTAGGAAAAATGTGGTACTCGTTTTTTAGTATTGAAAGAGTTTTTTGAGATAATTATCATATTTTATAAAGGTTAACGAATGGAAATCGAGCTGCAGGCATCAAAATCTATACTTGATCTCTTGAAATCTTCATTTTGAACTTTGTCATCGGAGCAAGATTTTTAGAGAAAACAGTGATCTTTCACTGTGCTGAAAAGGGTCATATGAAATAAAATGAGTTTGTGCTCTGATAGTTACTGAGAGAGTAACGTATTCAGATGTGTTAGCGTGATAACAGTTTCCATGATATCAGTAACATCAAATATATATAAGACTTTTTTAGGCCGCCAATTCAACTAATTAAATATTTTCGATGTTCAGCTATCAGTCTATCAAACTTTATTCTGCTAACAATATACTTAGGGCATTCCAAAAGTAGTGGCAATGACACTTTAATACTGTATAGTAAGCTTGAAGAAATTTTCTTTTTTTATGTGGTGATAGAGAAAACGATGCTCTATTTTTCTGTGCTATTTGATCACTCTTCCACTAATATCATAATAATAAAATTTCGATAAGAACTGTTTTTGTGTAAAACTTCACTAGCGGATGAGGCAGATTAATGGCTATGTTTTGCATTTCAATTTTCAATCACTTAATACGTTGTATTAAAAAACAAAATATACCATACGATACAGCGTGAAAAGCTCTACAATTTACAAAGCACAGTTTATTTCATATATGGAATAAGAAAAAAGGAATTTCTTTTCGGATAGAAAAAAAATGATTTTTTTCGGGGCAGCGAACATGGTTGCACAAAATTTTGCGTTTTTTTGAAAACAAGAAGTACACAATTAAAATGACCTTTACTTTGGAGATTATAGAGCTTTTCACGCTGCATCTTGTGATGTATTTTGTTTTTTTAAATAAAAGATATTAGGTGACAAAACGATGAAATGAGAAAAAATGAATTCATCTTGTACCAAAAAAAAATCGTTTTCGCACGGTTGAAAATTGGTCGCTCAAAATTTTGTTCATTTTGAAAACAAAAAGTGCCACTATAAAATAAGTGGTCTTATGTAAATTGTAGAGCTTTTCACGCTGCATCTTGTGGTATATTTTGTTTTTTAATACAACATATTAAGTGATTGAAACATTTAATGTCTCACCCGCTAGTGAAGTTTTACACAAAAACAGTTCTTATCGAAATTTTATTATTATGATATTAGTGGAAGAGTGATCAAATAGCACAGAAAAATAGAGCATCGTTTTCTCTATCACCACATAAAAAAAGAAAATTTCTTCAAGCTTACTATACAGTATTAAAGTGTCATTGCCACTACTTTTGGAATGCCCTAAGTATTTAATGTGTTCTCGTTTGTTTAATTACCAGCTAGTCTATTTAGGATGGATTTATGCATAAGTGACACATTCTCTGTGATATAAATGCGCATCAGGGATATTTTTAGATGGTGTGCGCTTGATCTTAGCTAATGAGTTACGTCTGATCAGCTTTATTTGTAATTCGTCTTATCTAAATGTGGTTCTCGAAGTAGATATGTGTCAGACAAAAATCTGCCGCGTAGAATTGCATTTATGCAAAACCATATTCGGGATCTCACTCGCATTCGCATCCAAACCAACAGGTACTTCTGACACTCAAAGCCTAGTTTTAGTCGATCCGACATTATCAGTAGCTAAGTCTACTCGCTTTATCTTTGCTTTCTGGCGAAGTATTTGATTATTCATATATTTTTACAGAAGTTCCGACTCGTGAAATTTCTAGCCGCTGTAACTCGAAGAAAGTAATATAAAAAGATATTTGTAAATCAGGTCATATCTTTTATGTTAAATGGACAATAAACAACCATTGCTTAAGTGCACTATAGATTCTCGTCAGAAAATATGTCTAAAAGCTAAACTTTTTTGAGAATACTGCACTAAGGTTTCCTTGATGAGGAATTTCAATCAAACTCTGATTTTCCAGCTAGACAATGAAATTGAAGAAATAAGGAATAGTTCACAACAAAGCTTCGCTTTAGAAATTCCCGTCAAGAATTCTCGTATTACAAATCTAACGATTTTTCGAAGTAAGCGTAGTCTGGGATCAGGTGGAGTGTAAATCAAAAAGGATGGTCTTATAGAGAAATAGAATTAAACATGACAGCAGGTAGCCGACGAGCGACTAACTGCTGCGCTAGAAAATTCCCTAAAGAAGCGCTTCAGATGGTTGGGATCCATTGGATAAATGTCAACGATCTTGATCTACCAGGTTTCAATAGGAACTACAAGTGGCAAAGAACTAAGAAATATTTTCAAATAAAGTGTGAGAACAGCTTTTCTGCACATGCACAATATTTGAATAGTACATTTGACGAAAAACATCACTCAAAGAATTTATATCCGCTCTATCGGAAATAAATATGAATAAAATAAAAGAGAGTTTTTCTGTTGGTATGTGTGCTTGTCTGTATTAATTAAAATGTCAGAATGTTTTCGGGTATATTCAACGTACGTGTCTAATCTGACGGCTACTTTAAGTAGGAGCTTCATTCAAGTGTGGTATTCCGATTACAGGTCATATCTAATATAATTTATTTTAAGCTAGAAGTTCAGCTAAACTCGTATTTTTCTAGCGGACGCTCTAGCAAACAACATTGTCGGCTGATGGGCTAGTAAGCACATGCGGATTTTTACTAGAGTTTTCAAGGAGTATGGCGCGTTTTCACAATAGTGTTGCGAGTGCGTTTTGCTTCGTGACCCTCTCAGAAAATTGAATATAATCTCTTTTTTCGGATGCGTGCGAATACTGCTGCCGTAGTGTAGTTAATTTAGATTTATGTTGAGTATCAATGTGTAGGTATCAGTTTCATTAGATGAATTTATGACAAAAAAGCCATCACATGGGCCCACATATCATTGTGCACAACGAGAGTGACGCTAATATCAACGTCCACACACACCCACTCTTTTTCAAACGTTAGATACCAACTTTGTTGAAGACTGTAAAGCAGTATATAGCACCGACGGAGTCGAAAATTCAGTCGAGGGTCAAGCGAGTCACACAGACGAGCGTTACTTGTAGGATTCTGGCTACAAAATTCCGAATACCGTATAAAAAAAACTTAGAAAGAGCGAAACTAGATCTTGAGACTGTGACTTTGGGTATGTCTGCTGTCCATACTCCATATCCAGTTTCTGCACCCTGAGATGACGTTTTTCATTTATAAGAAGACAAACCTCATATGTTCGCATTCTATCCGAAGCTCACTCTTCTTACGCATCGCGAATAAGGAGTATATGAAAGAAAGATACTCTATGCCGAAGGAAAGAATCAAAGTTTTCAAAAAGAGAAGCATACTTATCGAGAGGCTGTATTCCGACTCATTGTCTCTTGAACGTACTTTATCAGTTACGTTGATTGAAAACAGTAAGACGCTCTAATGACCGAACATTTGAACAAAGATTATGTCCTTTCGATTCCTTGATCGGGTGTTTATGTTTGGGTAATTATCAGCAGCAAGCAACCGAGTTCGATCTGTACATTTATTATTGAGAAGTGAGTCTCACACAACAAAAGATATGACCGTTCATTTTAGATAACAAATCAAAAAAATCGAACTGTATATTTCCAAACACTAAACCTAATTTATCTGATGTTTAAAGAGTAGGGAGGGTTTTCAACATCCACATTCAAAGCGAGCTGAAAATCGATTTATCAACTTGTTCCGAAAATACCGTCTAGTACAGGATATTCTTAAATCAATACGACTCCTTATATTCATTTAGCGACTACCACAACAACTACAACAACAACTATAAGGACAACAACAACTACAAGAACCACAACCACTACAAGAACAACAACAACGACGACAATCACTACATCAACAACCACGAGATCAACCACCGCAACATCAACCACCACGACATCAACCACCGCAACATCAACCACCACGACATCAACCATCACGACCTCAACCACCACGACAGCAACGACAAAGACAACTACGACAACAACAACAACGACAACAACTACAACAGCAACAACAACAACTACTACAACAACAACAACTACGACAACAACTACAACAACAACTACAACAACCACAACAACAACTACAACGACAACAACAACGACAACAACAACTACAACGACAACCACAACAACAATCACAACAACTACTACAACAACCACGACAACAACAACCACAACAACAACTACAACAACAACTACGACAACCACAACAACAACTACAACAACAACTACTACAACGACAACAACGACAACAACGACAACCACAACAACAACTACAACGACAACCACAACCACAACAACTACAACAACAACGACAACAACAACCACAACAACAACTACAACGACAACAACAACTACGACAACCACAACAACTACAACCACAACAACCACAACAACTACTACAACAACCACAACAACTACTACAACAACCACAACAACTACAACAACAACTACTACGACAACCACAACAACTACAACTACGACAACCACAACCACAACAACTACAACCACAACAACTACTACAACAACCACAACAACAACTACAACAACCACAACAACCACAACAACTACAACTACAACTACAACAACTACGACAACCACAACAACAACTACAACGACAACAACTACAACAACAACTACAACAACAACTACTACAACAACTACAACGACAACAACAACTACGACAACCACAACAACAACTACAACGACAACAACTACAACAACAACTACAACAACTACTACTACAACAACTACAACGACAACAACTACAACCACAACAACTACTACAACAACAACCACAACAACTACAACAACCACAACAAGTACAACAACAACTACTACGACAACCACAACAACTACAACTACAACAACTACGACAACCACAACAACAACTACAACGACAACAACTACAACAACAACTACAACAACTACTACTACAACAACAACGACAACAACAACCACAACAACTACTACGACAACAACTACTACGACAACAACTACTACTACAACAACAACGACAACAACAACCACAACAACAACGACAACAACAACAACGACAACAACAACAACGACAACTACAACAACAACAACTACTACGACAACAACTTCTACAACAACGACGACAACAACAACCACAACAACAACTACGACAACAACAACAACAACAACTACAACAACAACTACAACAACAACTACTACTACAACAACAACGACAACCACAACAACAACATATTTCGGAAATGTCATAGGAGGTATGCAGTTATTGTTATTGTGGAGTTAAATTGTTGAGTGTGTAGATAGCTTTATCGATCAGTGTCCAGAGGCACAACGGAAGTGCACGTTAGCGTTAGGAAGGCTGCGGCGTAAGTCTAGAGATTCAATTAGGTCGAGAGCGTTTGTAGGATGGATTACAAAGCTAAGAATGAAGTATATGAAATCGAAGTGAAAATGTTCTTACCGTTATACGACATTTGTCTGTGTATTCACAAGTGATAATACATGCACGAGCTGTGGTTCGATGATTTCCATAAGTTTATGCCGTGTTACAAATCGGTGACTCTGGAGATAGGAAAATTGTTATGGGTCTTCAAGGTTTGCTGGCGAATTGAGGCGAACCGTTGGAGGGCACATAAAGTTATTTATGTTTTTTTGCTTGTCTGTGGTATCAAGGGACACTGCTCTGAAGTAGACTTTCTATTTTTCGTCTTATGTCAACGACAATTGCAGAGATTGTTGGTCTTGACTAGTGTAGATTGTTCGTGAAAGATCTTTCCAAGTTTTGAACCCGCTAATGAATTTGTGTCGATTCATCGATCACAAATACTGTTTACATGGAGTAGGTTTTGAAAATAAGAATAGGAGGTAACATGTCGCGATGGTTTTTAGATTTTAGAGTACATCACGGAGTAGATCACAATGTAGTCAAGTTTTCGTGTTTATTCTTATTCGTCTTTTGAATGAGGATTTTTCGAAAAGTTCTGAATGTTGTGCCCGAAAAGGTCACTAATACAAATCAAAAATTTTGAGTTTGTTGTTTCAGTAAAAGAGAAAGTCAAGTATGGAGACCTTTTGGCAAACTAGCCCGAACTATCTTCTCTCTAGTAAAAACAATTATCACGTTTATATTGAGTCGTTATTAAGAAATATTTGTGCACGTAAACAGTATGTTGAAAGAAAAGGATTTCAAGAAAAATGAAAAATAAGTTGCAGCACTATAAGTCAAAACGTTTTCCTCATAAACTGATGTCAAAAAGATCTTCGAGTAAGTTTTCATAGTTCACTTATGAGAACGACTCAAATGAACATACATGAAGATGTAAAGTAGAATCTTTTTGTTTTCATATGGATATAGTACGTCAACCGAGAAACCGACAACAAACTAGTTTTTAGAAGAAAAGTGAATCTTTTCTGTAGGTGAATTTCGAAAAACCTTAGTAACATCCTTGAGTTTTAACATGAAATACAAAAACACTATAGTGCATTCAAAAGCACACACTTTGCCCTATCTAATGAGCTCTAAATGATAAAAATGGATAATTTTAAGCAAAATTGAGTTTTCGGACGATTTCCCTCATTAATTTTAAGACATTATGTTAGGCTAATATCATTTAACTTCAAGTTTTTCTTCACTTTAATGTGATCTTAACGTGATTGTTGCTGTGACTATATAAAAGAACACTTTTGATCGACTCGAACCACACTATGCTGAGTCTGTTTTAGAGTAAAGAAAAACTTGAAAGTAAATGATATTTGCCTAACATAATTGCTGAAACTTAATATTAAATGTTAAATGAAACTATTTAATCATCTAACTTAATAATGTCGACTTTCAGAAAAAGAGCCACTTATATTTGTCAATGATTTATTGACTTTTAATTCACTAATATGACCCAGTATCTAGAAACGTAGACTGACTTTTACAATCAATATCAATTATGTTCTGCAATCCATGAGATGCTCTATCAAATTAGAACGACTCTTGTCTCATGCTAGAGAAATGTTAAAAGATTCATTTTGGCAAAGATTCTTTGTGCCTCTTCGGACACCGCTACTACAAATTTACCCATACTCTATCACCACTACAGGCTTAATAACTTTCTGGATACTGCTAAATGAAAGGTGTTTTTTGGTGTCTTTGAAGCTACATCAAAGTATTATCTAAGGACATGAAAATTTCAGCATTCACATATTACAAGATACTAGCTTTTATTATGCATGGATAACAGAATATATTTTGAATTGGAGAACGTGATCGAGGTATTGATTTGGAAAGTTGTCGATTCGCGTATGTAGGTACCATCATTTTTTTCTCATATCCGAGTTCAGCAAAAAAGATCGTTAGCATTTAGTTTATAATTCAGAAAATTTCATGAAACTAAAGGGTATAAAGCTGTCACAGAGAATATGGCGACTTTCATGCAAAATCACAGTATTTCTTTCGAGCGTCTAACAAAATATATGCATCATCATCGGAAAATTACCAAACAAAAACCTCAAATCGATTCTCTTTGTATGCTGTTGGTGCTTGTTGATTAATAAGCGAGATATATAAAACTTGTCCAAATGTAATACTGTTAGATTTTTGGCATACTTTCTCAATTATCTCAAAAGGTTGAGCTCTAAAAAGAGTTCGTTTAGACACCAGCCGACGCAGCTTATCTCACTCTATTTAAGCTATAAGGGTAACCTGTTTTTGCTGAAGTTTCGAACTTATAGAAGAGTTTTATGATAGACTAACGTTATTGCATAAAAAGACCCTTTCTCTCCAGTACCATTGATAAAACGTTAATTTCTTGCTAAAGTATTCCTTCAATCAAAATGTTTCTAGAGTCCTTTTTTTAGAGCAGTGGACAAGCTTTCAAGCGGTAACAATGATTTTCTCTAAACTATTTTTGCCTAGACAGATAATGCAAAGAACAAATGTACTGCTGTTACATAGTTTTTTGTCAACCAAATTTGAGGCATTGGACGTAATCAGACATATTTGATTTTCATAAATATTGGTCTTTTCTATATATTGAATTGTTCTACGCAAGAAGCAAGCTCCTACATCAAAATAGAACCTCATTAACTGTACACGAACTACGCTCTTAAAAAAGAGTTCGAAATAAAAAAATATGAAATTATATCATATGATCAAGTAGAGAATGATTTGAAAATCGACATACACATTGATCCACAGGCGCGTACACAGACAAACTTTTTTAAAACTAACTCTCTACATTCGAAACTTTTGAGTCTTGCGAATAAAAGTAAAAGAATCGCAAAAATCGATACAAAAAATATAACAATAATTCATATTTATGTAGACAGTGGTTGAAAAAAACATCATGTACCGTTTTCTAGAACGTAGACACAGTTCGCCCAAGTGTCAAATATTTATTTTAAGAATATACGTTCTGAGGTTCAAAAATATATTCTGTCTATCAGGATATATGGAAGAGAGATAAGTCCAAGTTGCCTGCTATATACTTTGAACACTCATTTAGAATTGTGTTTCAAAAATAGCAAAACAACATATCTACTAATGCACTCAGTGCTCGATCCAAAAGAACTGACTTTTGATGAGATGCTAACCATACGTTACTAGGTACCAATCTTTCTTGCTTGTTGTCTACCTTTGTGATATCTCTAACTCTTTCATCTCAGCTACTCTCTGTGACTGATTTTTCTTGTCCACACGATACTGTTCGTAAGCTCAGCGTTGTCTGAATTGAATGCTTTCAGTGATTTTGATATCACTGGGGATTAAAAAACACAATCGGTAGGTTGCATACTTAGTTTACGTCTCCAATAGGATGTGAATAATCGATTCCTTCGGATGACGAGACCTTCTAGTTTTATATGTGTCAATTTAATCTTTATTGCCATCAAAACAACACAACACAACACATACTCGTTTAATGGTAGAATTCCTCTTGCAGTGAAAACTTTGAGATTATAGAACTATTCCAGAAATGTCATGTCCGTAACCTTTGATGAAAGACAATGAAAGTATTCAATACGAGAAAAAAAATTATGAAGAGATGTGTTTTGACCAACTGTCTCTTTACTGACGTTCATCAGTCACTCAGCTCAGGCAACTTTCTCATGAGATTGTTACCATAGAACAAGAATGCTGTTAAATTTCAACAGAAACAATCAAGAATGATAAATAACGGCAAGAAAGTCCAACAATAGAACAGCAAAACAAAGAATATGTGTGTTTTTTGCTTACGTGAAAGTTTATGCTTGAGTAACTGTAAATTGGAATTAATAGAGTTCATATTGTGTAATCATTATTTAGATGTGAGTTCAACACAGTGTGATATATCACTATTCATTTGAGCTAATAGATCAATATATTCACACTGTTTATTTTCATATTGTAAATCTTTTCTATATTGTATTTTGAGAAAGATAGAGACTTCCTATGTAAAAGTTCAAAAGCAGGCTGAAATCAATTTTTCAACGCACTGCAAGGATGCTGTGTATTGTAATAGGTTTTTAATTCAATTACAAACTCATCATATTCATTTAGGTGCTGCCCAAATAACAACTTCAACTAAAACGCTCTCATTTATAACGTTTATTTTCGTTCATTGATTGAAATCGAGTCGAGCATCTCAAAATATTTTCAATATCTGAATAGAATTCTTGTCCTGCCTGTGCATGCATTATGTCATCGCTATTTGAAACAGTAGCTGTGATATTTTCATTACAACTACTGATGCAATTGAATCAGTGTTTGGTTTAAATATCCTAATATCTTCAGATCATCCATCATAAGATATTATATTTACATTTTACAATATATAAGCAGATACAAGAACGAATTATTTGTTCATTCCATTCATGTTCTACATTATTTTTTAAGACATTTTCGGTCATACCATACTCCTGTAATTTAACCAACATTTGAACAGAGCGATTGTGTTGACTATTTAGTTGACACTTCTTCAGCGAATATGTTGCTTATCTAAATGAATTACTTAAGTCAAGCTACATATTTGAACAAAATCTTTATGTTGAGCTCGATTGACTATGCCAGAGATCTTTGCTGATGCGGTCAAATGACATACTATGCTTTAAAGTGAGCCATATATTTAAATGTAATCCTTATTATAATAATTCACTAGTCAAAAGACTTTGGCTAATGTGATCGAATGAAACGCTTTGCTTCGAATTGAGTGACATATTTGAATGAAATCCTGATTATATTAATTCATTTCTCAATAGATCTATGTTGGTGTGATCAAGTGGTATATATCACTCTGAACTGTGTGATATACTTGTATACACTTCTACTTATACTGATTTATTTATCACGAGATCTATGTTAATATGATCGAGCTAGATTTTTCACTTCGAATCGCCTAACATACTTGTATACAATCCTAGTTATAGCGAATCATTTATCAAAAGATTTCTCCTTATGTAGCAAGTGATACGCACCGCTTTGAACTGAAGAATATATTTGAATAGAACCCTTGTTATAACGATTCACTTCCCGAGAAATCTTTGCTGATATGATCAACTAATAAACATTACTTCGACCTAAATGATATAGTTGAATGTAAACTTGTTTAGAATGATTCATTTATTAATAGGTCTCGACAAATACGATAGAGTGACACACTATGCTTCAAGCTGAGCAATATTCTTGAATGTACCTGTTCTTATAATGATTCGTTAGTCACAAGAGTTTGGCTGATATGATCGAATGAAGCGATTCGCTTCCAACTGAGTGATCTACTTGACTGGCATCTTGGTTATAACAATTCATTTGTCAATAGATCTATGTTAATGCGATCAAGCGATACATATCGTTTCGAACTGTGTGATATACTTGTATACAATTTTGATTATAGCGATTCATTTATCAGACGGTCTTTGCTGATGTGATTGAGTTAGACTTTTTGCTTCGCATTGTCTGATATATTTCTATACAATTCTCCTTATAGGAATTCATTTATCAAGAGATTTTCGCTGACGTAGGGATGGATGCGTACCGCTTTGAAGCCAGGAGTATATTTGAATAGAACCCTTGTTATAACGATTCACTTGCCAAGAAATCTTTGCTGATATGATCAACTAATAAACATTGCTTCGACCTAAATGATATAGTTGAATGAAAACTTGATTAGAACAATTCATGTACTGATTGATGTTAACTGATAAGATTGATTGACACACTATGCTTCAAAATGAGCAATATACTTTAATGTAACCCTTATTATAATGATTCGCTAGCCAAAAGACGTTGGCTAATATGATCGAATGAAGCACTTTCCTTCGAATTGAGTGGCATATTTGAACGGAATCTTGATTATATTAATTCATGTAGCAATAGGTCCACGTTGATGTACTCAAACAATAGAAATCGTTTCGAACTGTGTGATATACTTGTATACAATTTTAATTATAGCGATTCGTGTATCAAGAAATCTTTACTGATATGATCGAGTTAGACTTTTTGGTTCGAATCGTCTGATATACTTGTATACAATGCTAATAATAGTAATTCATCTATCAAGAGATGTTTCCTGATGTAATCGAGTAATACACATCGCTTCGAACTGAACGATACATTTGAATAAAATCGTTGTTATAGAGATTCACTTGCCAAGACATCTTTGCTGATATTATCGATTGATAAACATTTCTTTGAGCTAAACGATATACTTGAATGAAACCTTGTTTAGAACGATTCATTTATTAATAGATCTTGGTTGATATGATCAAGTGAGACATATTGCTTCGAATAGAGCGAAATACTTAAATGAGACGCTGTTTAGAATGGTTCCTTTATTAAAAGACTTTTGCTGGTATGATCCAGTAGCACACTTCGCTTCAAAGTAAGTACCACACTCGAATGCAATCCTAGTCGAAATCATCCATTTAGTTCTTCAACTGTCACTATTCAGTTTTGTGCGAATTTTCTCTGAAGTAAAAGCTATATTAGTACAATTTTTTTGTTAGAAGTAATTATTTAACGCGTACATTTTCATATATTAGCCTACTACAAATACTTCATATTGATGGGAGTGATGTACTCATATGAAACCCTGCTTAGAACGGTTTATTTGTCAAAAGGTCTTTGCTTTTGTGACCGAGTAACACAGTTCGCTTCAAATTGAACCATATACTTGAACAGAAGATTACTTAGAACGATTCATTTATGAAGAGATATTTGTTGACATGATCGAATGATACAATTTACTTTGAAATGAGCGGTATAATTCAACAGAATCATTATTAGACTGATACATTCGTCATGTAGCTTTCAGCAGTGTATATAATGCTTCGTAGTTTAACTAACAGTGACAAATCTAAATGAGACCGTTGTTCATGCTAATCATGAAACAGGCACTTCAATAATTTAAGCTGAGTATGAATTCTGTTGTTTTTTTGGCCATATATTTGAATGAAATCTTCTTTACAACAGTGTATTTGTCAAGAAACCTTTGCTGATGTAATCGAGTAGCACATTTCGCATTCAGTTGAGCGTTAAACTGAAATGAAACGTTAATTAGAACGATTCATTTGACGTTGTATACTTGAGCATATAGAACGATGAAATATTTCTAACAAGAAAGAAATATAGTTGGATAGATTCATACTTGAAATGATTCACTATCCATTTTATGATCATTCATGCAATCTAGAACCACACTTCATTTCAAACTGAGTCATGTATTTGATCAGAATGCTGCAAACGGTGCAAGTGAAGCTAATCCATTTCTACGTATTTCTTGGTATACTGCAAGATGTTTCTTTTCGAGAACAATAAATGAACTATTTGAATCTGATCACTGTCTCTCTAATTCATTATCTCAAACATTATGTTTCATGTAAATCATACTAATTGTTGTTTTCACTAGAAGATTTATTTGAATAGAATCTTATTCCAAATAATTCATCATTCACACAATCTTCAAGCATGAGTTTTGCTAATATTAGCTACTTATTAATAACATAAATGAACTCGAGTTTGGTTAGGATAATTCATATACCATGCAATGTTTGACTATATCTTGTAATACTAATAGTTACAACAGAATAAAATATATGAATACGATCATCGTTAGAGTAATTCCTTTTCCAGACGCTGTTCAATAATATGTTCTGAGGTTAGCGATCACATCGGAATAAGATACGTGAACTCAAGCTTAATTATGATAATTCATCTGACATACGCTGTTGAATACTATGTTCTGCTTTCATTGATTGGTGCAGAGTAAAATAATTGAGCACAACATTTGTTAGAAGACTTCATATGCCATGTATTGTTCAATCTTATGCTTTACAGTCGTCGATTACTACAGAGTAAAATAATCAAACGGGATTTTCTTTAGCAGAATTCATATGCTATGTGCTAGTTAAACTTGTGTTCTAATGTTATCGATTACTAAGGAGTAAAATAATCGAAGACGATCTTCCTTAAAATGATTCACTTGTAGTATGATTCGCTAACAAGATGCTTGTAAGTAATGTTTGGCTTAGAAATGCGTGAAAAAGAATAGATCTATTGTCATTACTATTTAGTTTTTGGGTAAACCTTCATCGCAAAACATATTGTTATATTTTTAATGTTACGAGAATCATAGATATGAACAGAAAGCTATCAATTCAAATGATTCGTCAGTACAATGATATTCAATGGCATGATTCAGAGATGTATTTCGCTACGATATATTTGGTATAATGGAACAAAGCTATAATTATGATGATTCATGAACTTTGGGATTTAGGACTACCTTAGAGACTTTCGCATTGCATTCTCAATGAGTGCCATAGATGAAGAGATAGCCCTGGTTGGAACTAGTCACTTATGACGTATTGATTATTGGACGAATAAATGATGCACTAAGCTTTATTCGAAGGAACTTTTTTGAATTCATATTTTCTCAACAATATTCATCTATTATATGGAATATTCTATTCGAGTAACACACATCCATTGCTAACAAGTGATTGACATATTGAAATAGATTTATTATTAGGTTTATTCATTTTTTGCAAGGATTTTTTTCTTCATAAGAACGACAAAAGTTCTCCCTTACGGTAAATAATATACATGAGCAGATAGATTGTTATTGGTGTTCATTTATTATCTAATTGGTAACTATATTACAAAGTTTTGTTTTGATTCAAAATGTTAATGATGGATTGAACAGGATGCTTGTTAAGAACATTCAGTTTTTGGGTGATTGTTAACCACTCAATACTTGCAATGACTCATTTCAAAGTAAGTATTAAATTTGGATACTAATGTTGCTATGATTATTCAAACGATATGAGATCAATGATGTGATATTATACTAAAAATTGGTCATTAAGATTACAACGAACATGATCTTCTTCTTAGTACACGCCATATTATCAAAAACTGGACAAGACTTTTTTCAAGTGACTTTAAACATTACATGCTCTCATTTTATTTATGCATACACCTTTATCGAACTTCTTATTTTCATAAAATTTTGTTGTTATATGAATGCGATTTGATCTTGAAGGACATTTGTGTCATTATTACTTTTGTAAAGATTTTTCAGTATTCAAAAAATTTTATGGAACAAAAAGCTCTAATTAAGCTCAAATTTCTTTTATATAGTGTTAAATACTTAGAAGACAATGTTTTCTTCTAGAATAACGACTGTTTCTTAAATTACTAATCCATGGTGAAGGTTTCATTAGTAGATAGTCTGTTTATTGTCAATTACTTAGTTTAACTTTTTCTTTTTCTTTTCTCTTTTTCTCTGCAATAAATATTGATATTATTTTTTACTTTTCAAGAGTCTTATTTTTTTCTATTTAATTATCATTTACATTGGTTTTGACATTCTTAACGAATAGTTTATATGGAAGCACGGAAAAGATATGTGAATTTATTGAGTTAATTGTTTTCTAAGCTAGCAAAGAAGTAAAATGCTGCAAAATTTGTACGCCATGTGTCTCATCAATCTCATCAAGATCAGTATTGGTGTATCTGACATCTAAGAGAAGAAGATTTAACGCTTTGTCTCATCTTATGATAATCAAATGAGCAGGACAAAAGTTACTGTTTTTTTTATTTTGCAAATGTTGCAGGTCAAAAAATAAATAATTCTAAGTTTTCAATCAGAAACTATAGCACTTCATATACCTACAATATTGTTAGTCAGAATTCCAGAATTGCTTGAATCGATTCGCTGTAAAAGTTCTTTCCAATCTATCCCAACTGGTTTCCAAGTAGAACTGAATATCCTTTATTCATTTCGTGGATTAGTTCTTCAAAATAAACACCTTAACATAGATAAAAACGCTAACTACTGCCGAAAAACATGAAAAGAACAACGAAATCTCGTACAATACAGCGTGATTCGTGTATGAGCGCTTTTCTAACAAAATTAATGGTGTTGTCAGATAGAACTCGTTGACCCCTATCGATACTACGTCTCTCAAGCTTGATTTTAATGTAGCATTAATGAGAAAGCCACTAATTAATCCGTTACTCATTTACATCGTAGACAAAAAAATTAGTCACAGATTTGCTTCTTCGATCAATTAGCGCAATAGAACAAAAGATGGCCTAGTTTATTTGTTACCATCGCTGTCGTATAATCGATTCGATATTCTTGGAAGAAACGGAAAAAACTTAGTGACTGATTTTTTTCGATCAATTACTAGAAGAGAACGAAAAAATTTTGTCCTTCAACTTGATGATATCGAAAACAAACAGAAATCATTATTGATCTTTCTGTTTCAATCAACAAGCGTAATAGGTAGAAAGATGTCACGCCTTTCATCTTGATTGGCAACAGTTATCAAAGCCATTGTTCTAAGAAATGTTAAAAACTATGAATTAGGGAAAAAACATTTCTAAAGATTGGCGACACCGTCTAAATTAATCACTCTGATTGGCAGGGGCACATCAGAGAGTGCAGATGCACATTTCATTTCATAACTTGATATAATGAAGAAAAGAAGCAGAAGACTCGTATTATCTGTTGCAATGGTGCTATGAGTTTTTGTCAAGAGAGTGAGCTCTCTCAGCCTTTGTATGGGATCAACTTTAGCAACAATATTTAAAAATTTCTGGGAAGGGAGGGCCCTTCTCTTTCCTTTAAGTCCTCCTTCTGTAACGCCACGAATGATGACGCACATTTCAAACTAGTGAAACATTTGTCTAAAAGTTGTAGTCTCTATATAAACGTTATCATTAAATTCTTGATTTTCGTATACAAATTCAATTGATAAGATTTGAAGACTGTTTTCTATCATGCTTCTAGTTGACATATAAATTGAACTTAGTATTGAATATTCAATAAACAATTAGATATCACGATGAATCGGGTAATTGAAAATTGATACATATAATTGTGTGTGTATGCAAGTTTGGGATGAGTCAGAGTGACTACGTGTGAAGAGATCAACTACATACATAGTTTCACAAAACATAAACTGTTGCCTGGCCTGTTAGCTTCGTCCAATATTATATGAACGAATCACGCCAAAGCAAAATTTTAAAGTTCAGTCCACTCTGACAGAGGTCTCGGTGATCTGCTAGGTAGAAAGCCAAGATAACGGCTCTTCTTTAGAACGTATTCAAGACTGCACATTATGATATTATAAGTACGGCATGTACTACTTTTTTTCAAGAGTGGAAAGTAGAAAGCCTTTTTTCAATCTCTGTGAATCAATAAAAAATCAAAATATTTCCGAAAACATCCAACATCAAGCTCGTGGTGGCCAGCAAAAAACAAAACATGCAGTAGGGGTGTGGGTGTGACTGCAGCTGTTGACATCTGCTTCACCCACACTGACGTCCATGAATTCATCTAATCATATCGTATCAGAAATTGTTGCTGGCTGGTTCTATTTCCATGTAGTGGGTATCGATCTCACTTCGGATTCAGTTGTCAGTAGGCCACACATAGCATCAGAAAGTGATAAATATCTCTCACTCAAGATGGATTGTCAATTGAATACTCTACATGGTCTTGTTCATATAGCATCTATACGTGATGAGCGGAACATAGTAGCCGATACGATTCGACTTCGTTTGACAATTCTAGTCAATGCTCAAGCTCGAGTCATACTGAAACATTTTTTTCAGAGCTCGGTGCCTTTGACTAATTGAAAGAAACGAATTAATCTGGTCGATTTGTTCAGAATATTCCATTGGAAAATATAGCATGGAAAATGAGCTTGAAAATGGCTTGATGATAGTCCACATTAGTTCTGGTCAGTATCAGTATCATTGAGAATAATGAGTATAAAACTACTACGAAGACCATTGTTTTGATTTTTAACAAAAATCACATTTATTTATTCAAGGTTTTTACAGGCTACACTTGCTATCATCAGGAATCAAAATAAGAAAAAAGAAAAAACTCTATGGCTATATATATTCATTACAAAATAGCAAAACATACAGATTAATTAATAAATGATTATAATTCGCGAATTATGTTTGTAGCACTTTTGTTGTCCGCAAAATTGTCGTTTGACATCGATGATTATTATTCGAAAACGTTGAAGTTAAATGTCACGTCGACCAGTGATTAACCTAATGATTGATGAGTATATAGGCTTTCTTTAAGTATTCTACGAGTCAAGTCGGTTTCAAAGGTTACTATTTCAGCATGATCAAAATCGAAGGAGTGATTGTGTTCTGTCACATATCTTATTGTATTGAATGAATCCAATAAATTTCTTATATCCTTTTTGATGTTCTTTCATTCTTGTGATTTCTCACGATTACTTAATTCAATGTAATATTTGTTACAATTAATACATGAGATTTTATAAGCTAATTTTTGTCTTTTTTTGATTTTATCATCTCCTTTTTGAATCGGTAAAAATATATTCTTTAATGTCAAGGATTTCTTAAAGGCTATGTTTATATTAATAATAAGGCAGATATTTGTGAAAACTGTATGTAATTTTTCGTGTTAGAGTAGTAGATTTAAGTCCATAATATGTGAAAGTGAAAAGTATGTTCTTCTCTATTGAAGAATTCTGTTGTTTGTTCAAACGTTTATTTAATATCTTGTTAAAGTGTGGGTGTGGGTGTGGGTTTTAAAATGTAACTCATACATTTAATTTCGGTCACATGTTTCGGGTTATTTTTATTTAGACACTTTTCAAGTCTGTGAATTGCAATGAAAAAAGTATAGAGTGAAACAAGCAAGTACGACTTGTTTCGAGCTTGTTCAAGGATCACTATCAGGTATTGTAGTCTTTGCAACTATTGAGATGATCTAAAGATCATAGATAAGTTACATACTCTACATTTTGAACACTAATGTCTGGAAATAGTATCATTGAACTAGCAAATATCTGTATTATAGCAGCAAGTCAGGTAAACGAGGAGGCGTTTCTACCTTGCTCTTAAAGGTAAAGTATGTGATTCAATGAAAAACGAATTAACAATATAATATAATAAAGAAACAGAAACAAGACTGAATAAATAACAAAAAATAAATTAAAAAAAGTCAATCTTCTTAAATAGTTCTTTTTTTTTGGTTCGTTTCTTTTGTTTTAAAATCGAATTTTAGCGCTTTTGTAGTTTTCCGAGCTTTTTGAAGAAAAAGCACGAAAGTAGCGAATTTCGTATGAGACAAGAAACAAGAAAACAATCGTAAATAAAGGAAGAAATATTCGAAGGACAAGAAAGAGAAAGTCATTCTTTATCTGTCATTTTCATGGTTCACATTATTATTTTTCATTCTCATACCAAACATGACAACAGCTACGTTGAATATTGAAAATGGATTAGAATTACTTTTAATTTTTGTAATAAATTTCTTGCATATTTCGTAGGTGTACCACGATAGATTTTGACGAAAACAGTGTGTTGTGATTTTGCTCTTCATTCATATTGATTTATTCTTCAAATCATGTTGATTTTTTTTTCTTTTTTCATTAGATTAACTTACATAAAATAACAAACGTGACTTCATTTGACGAATATGTCACTGTTGTCGATTGTAATAATAAAGTTAGTTACTTTTAGTCGAGTTCTCCAATCCTAAATATGATCAGACTGTGAGAGAAAATACAGCTGAAATAATTGCTATGGTTTCAGATGATGAAATCAAAATCAAGAACAATATTTGTCGAGTCGTACTGTCGAGAACCAATGATTATCTCGATGATAGTCATGGAGAACTTGCTTCATCGGTGGTGATTGGCTTTCGTGGTTTCAACGCTGTTTATCGAGTAACCAATTCATTTGGTCTTGGTGAGTCTATTTTCGATATAATAATTTATAGACCAAGAAAGAAATAAGCCTGGTGATTTTGAAATAAATTTACTAGAAATATTTCCTGATATAATTTTATCGATTTGTGGCCCTCTACACTTGAATGTAAGAGTCCTTACAAGAGTATGTAGTAATCCTATTTGTCTTCAAAAAAAAGCGTGGACTAGTAAAATGATAAAATAATACTCGAATGTTTTAGGATGCTCTTCGATATCGTTCAAAAGTGGAGAAGGTTAACGATCACGAAGAAACGTATTCTGGCCAGGGCAAGGTGTATTTGTTTTTTATGGAATTCATTTTATCTTTTTTTATTATTGTTTTTCAAAAATAGAATATTGAATAAAATTTTGAGTGTATGTTCCTGATTTGATCAAAAAATAATTGTTTTCTATGAGCTGGTTATTTCTTTCATTTTGTTCTTTTAGTTCAGATATGTCCATACTAAGATCATGGTACCATGAAAATCATGCTCTTTCAACTGTTTAGAGTGTGAGTATGGGTTTGTTTGAAATCACGAAGATGGTTAACACCCACACTTCATCCTAACTTAAAAAGTAAAGCTACTAAAAATCATTCTACTCAATTTAAAATAATCAGCTGACAATAACGTGAACATCGTTGAACCAGTTGTTCATGAGACTCACTTTCGATAATATGTTCTTTATCATTAACATAACTTTGATAATATGAACGAATTATAGAAAGTCAATAAGCTCTTATGATTGTTGATTGTAGAGGATTGCCTCTTTGAATATATTCAAGGGTTCGTTGTACAATCTAATAAACAGAAAGCTTACATATTTATAAATCCAAAATATTTAATATACTTATTTGTTATATGAATCTAAATCACTTGGTGCTTCCGCATATATCAACAGATTGAGTGTTCGAATTATTGCATGAGCAATAGCAATACATTGTCTTTCACCCTCTAGTAATTGATTTCCTTTTATACCAATATATGTTTGACAATCTTTGTATAATCAAACACAAATATAAACAATAACAATGAATCATAAATTTGCTCGTGGTAGTTGCTGAATACAATTGTGTTTATTCGCTTTCTATGCAGTATTGATAAATCCATCTAATGTAAAATTCTGTGACCCATATTGAATATTTTAGGCTATTGTCACACTAGATAAAATTAGTTGTTAATCTACAAGATCAGTGTGAGAACGGGTGTGAGTTTCAGTGTAGGTGAAGTAGATATGGGTGTACTCGCAAGTGTAGGTCTTCTTATCAACAACACTCATACCTCACTTCCACAATCGCATCCACACCCAAAATTTCTCTGCTGTGAGTTTATTTGGGAAATTCCACACACAAATTATCAAAAGCAAGTTGTGTTCCTCGTCCATTCACTTGTGAATTCGTTTCTCCTCCATAAGACGAGAAATTGACAATTTCCAAATCTGACCAATTGAGTTCTATCCATTGTGGTTGCAATTGCAGTATAAATTGTTTGGATTTGAACACACTTCCGCCTCGTTTACCCGTTATTTCTAATGTGAGATTATCATTCCATACTGATGCTACTATCATTGATTTCAGAGTAAAACTTCTAGCTGCATTTATAATCATCGACAACATTTGGCCATCCTTATTCAACCCGACATATTGACCACTCGATAGAGCAGCGGAATAGCCTGACCAACCATTAATTTGTTCGTTGTAAGAAACATTCATATAGTTCGCATTCACCCATTGAAAACCAGAGAACCCATTGGGCAAGGATTGTTGGAAACGACCAGCACCAGGAATATTATCAAATGTGATTAATCTAGGACACTCTTCAATAACAAACATTAAGATAATGGAAAATTAAAATAATCTTACTAGTTAACGGAACAGTAGTGAAAGTGGTAGTCATAGTTGCGGTAGTGATTGTGCTCGTGAACGGCAACAATGTTGTTGACACGTCAGCTAGTGAAAGCATTAAGAATTCCAAAAAGATTCGAAGTAAATGAAAAATATGATTAGTATAACCGTATTTCAAAAAGCAGGACATCTGAAAACTGTCTGTATTCGATTCAACCTTTATTGATTAAAGTCGAACAAAATTTGGTCATCTTAGTCGTATCAAATAAGACTTTAACCTGTAGAATCCGTTTAATTCTTCCTTTCCTAGACATAATGAGGAGCAAAACAAATAATCTATTTTTTTATCGTTGTATCCGTACCTGGTTTCCGTGTTTCTTCTTTTAAGGACAGAAAGTCAGTTAAATAATGTGAAAAGACACAAACAGTTATGTGTCCGTGGTGCTTTGAAATCTTTTCTACACATCGAAATTAGGACAAAAAGCAATTATGTAGAATTCTGATTCGAGAATGAATCATATGAAAAATTGTTCACTAGACTTTCGATCCTCTGAACTTAAAACAATCCGATTAAAATAATTGTTTATTCTAAAAAAAGAACTCCGATATAAGTTCACATGCTTAGTTGAAAACAGATACAGAAAGTACAAAGAGGAAACAGCTGGTTCACAACAACGGAAGCACCTGGAATTGTTGGAATCACTTAAAGTCATCAAAATCAGTGGGACTCATTGAAATCATTCGGAATCACTGAGAATCATTGTGAAATCACTTGGATTCATTTTTTATTTCGTCTTTTTTTCTACATTTTGGTGGTCGAAATTAGACATGGCACTTTTATAATTGCACTTTAAGAGTTAAACTAGGTACGTTGAAGGCATTATTCGTAATACATATAATGGGTTAAAGCTCTTAACCAAGTAGAATTCACTAGGATTTTTTTCTACTACAATATGGATTCGCCATGACCATCTCTTAATCAATCAGTGCTCAGCATGCTCTATTGGGATCTGATTGAATTATAGAGATCCAATCAGACTTCGGTAGGACTTTTTTCGCCTATAATCAAAGCTAGTCGTGGCCGTCGCTTAACCAATTAATTCTTAGCATAGTTTTCTCTTATATTGCACAGATAGAGTGAGGTTGAATTTTGATTGAAAAGATAAAAATCTTTACTAGATTATGATTGGATCACCGTCTTCAGCAATTGGGTGTACTATGGACAGCATCCTTAGCATATCCACTTTAAATTTGGCCTTTTTCAAGTTAAAGTGGAAGTGCAACATCTACTGAGTGGTGTCTATGAAATCTATGGAGGCAGTGAAATCATGGAGCCATGTAATCAGCTGTTTCCTTCTTGAGAAAATGTATCTTTCAAAATATAGCCCTACTGGGAGCTTTTACGTTTTCTTTTGCATTTGTGTTGTTCTTCTGACCATAATAATGGCTGCCGACAACGTTGGTTGTGGTTTGACATGACAAAAACATGCACACTCATACCCACACCCTAAAAAATGATACGTTCTACAGAATCGAATCGAATGATCAATCGTTCAATTTGTTTCGACCTCTGATGTACTTTCAAAAGTTCACTGTGTCTCCATGTTGTGATACATATAAATGCAACAGAATCTGGATTTTAAAGTACTGAATATGATCCATGCGAAGAGATGAAACCTTTTATCTAATGATTACAATTCATTTTGTCTATATCAGGCTTTACCTATGTTTCAGAGACATTTCGGCTCTTTCCCGCTGCTCGTAGACCAGCACGGATTACAGATGTAGGGAAAGGGTAGATCATGAAGAAATAATTTGAAGAAAGATTCGAATTTCACTTGAATCTGTAGATCACTGTTTGTTCTCTTACTTGCTATCGGTGGACAGAGTTGTTGATTGAAACTCGGCACCGGATAACAAACAGGAACGTTCCGACATCTAGGATGATGTACACATCTGTGGTTAGGTTCATCACAAGAGTTGTTTGAGCGTTCACATGGAGCTAGCTCAGAGCAATCTACGAATTCATCGCCGCAAATGCCAATGTTAACAGCATCTACTAGATGGAAACATGCACACGCACTATTTGGTGAACATCGAGCATATTGAGACATCCCATGACAGAATTGAGATTTCACTCGAACTAGCAACATACAAAATAATAGTAAAGCATGTAAAACAAAACAAGAACCAAACCTGTAAGGCTTAAAAGAAAGATTGTTCAAAGTAAGATAAGTAAGATAAGTAAAAAAAAAAAGTTTTAGGTTTACCTAAATAGAACTATTAAGAAACAATGAATTATTGTTGAAACCATCATTTGTATGGATACGAGAATGAATGGCGACAGTATCTGTCTTTATATCTAATGCAGAGGTAATTTTTTTTCGCATTTGTCGAAATGATGAAGCGCATGGTGTGATCCTTTCATAAATGGAAATTCGATATTGCTCCAGCGCTTACCTAAGCACTTAATTCTTCTTCAAAGAAACAATCTTTACAAAAAAAAAAGCGTTATTAAAGTAATACGGGATTCCTTTTGCGATACAAGCTTTTAATAGGGCTACAGAAATTTGTAGTTTGATCAAACCAAAGTAACAATCTATAGCGCAACATTCATTTGTACTTTGAACTGTGTCTTCGTTACATCTCAAGGGTTTATTTGTTACGTTTTCATTTTCAAATCTCTTTTTTGACCTTACATGTCAGGTTTAAGAAAAGATCGCTGAAAATAGTGGCATGGCTACGAGTGCGGCAAAGACATGGGTTGTTTGCGAGCAAACGCACTATTTCAAAGGTGCAGTAGGTTTCTGCTCCCTCTGCCGAAACGTTGTCTGGCACCTTGCTCCTGTCCGTAAAGAATTTTCAGTCATAACACTATTTCAGAACAATCTTTTCAACAAAATACTCATTCTGTTCGTGTGAAAAAAATGGAAAAAGTCCACTCTAAAGTACTTTCAGTATTAATAAAGTAAAAATAGTAACTAATCTTACTCATTTTCACTTTTTCCAGTTAATTATAGAATTTTTTCAACTTTTCGAAATAATTTATATTGGTATTTTATCATCCAT
>CAJNOP010000285.1:159724-228907 GCA_905250075.1 Rotaria sp. Silwood1
GAAAATTTTAACTTGAACTAAAATTGGGGTTGAAACAAAATAATGTTGATCGCACATTTTCCTAAATATACTTGTTTAATTAATTAATTTTACAAACACATATTTTCAACCGAATTTCTTTTAATACATTTTTATCTGATACTTATTTTCGAGTAGCCCACTTCGAGATGATCCAGTTGTTATATTTTTCTTTCTGTATGACGAAATCGAGTCCTGGCTTATCTTTGTTGATTGAACTGTCAAAATGTCCACGTATAGAGGGTGAGGTGTCGGAGTGGGTGTGGGTATTGGTGGACAATCAAAGAAGATACAAACACCCACACACACCTAAAAAGAATGGATGTTATGTTGTTTATTAATTTTTCATAATAAAAATCTAACTATTTGTCCAACTTCTTATCTATTCATTCCAGCTTGAAGAGTATGAGTGTGATGTCTAATATTTACTAACATTCATGCCCGGCCACACCCATACCCACACTATATTGTGACAAAGTGTCTTCAACCATGTTTGGCTGTTCTATTTTATGCAGAAATAATGACAATAATTTGGTGGTTTTCAAATGTGTTGATATTGATTGGTTGTTTGTGTGGATATGAGTGTGGTTGAATACAAGACAGACACCCGTACTCATACCCAACGCTGATGACGGCTAGACATTTTTTCGTTGAAGGTTTTTGAGCTCGTATTTCTGGATTATTAAAACCATGAAAATTGATAGTAAACCTATGTAAGCCAGTCAGGACCTGGGTATGACTGTGTGAGTGTTAATGACAACATAAATCAATTCCATACCCGCACCTACCACATCGAGAGAGATGCGATGTATGTCCTTTTGTGGTTGGAACCTGGAACTTGAAACATAGATTGAATTCAACTTTCAAGTTTTACATGTATGAAAGTAAAAAACAAGATAAACTAGAGTGCCATTCAGTGCTGTGCGCTGGATGAAATGTCGGCTGACTCCAGACTAGATGTTCATTGCTTGGCGGCCATTCGAAAATTTTTCTCTGACTCTCGAGACCTCATGACGGACGATTTTAAATCGCACAAGGCGACAATTAATTAAAACATACATGCATTGAATGTCTTAGATATGAATGGTTGGTTCTAGACTGAATCATTCATCACCATATAAAGAAACTATCAGCTGTTTATTATTGTTTTTCTGTATGTTTATTTCAATTGCTTGGTCGCCATTCGAAAAAAATTTCTACAAGTTTCAGACTTTATCATGAACGATTTTAAGTCGCACAAGTCGATAATTAAAATATGTATGCACTTACTATCCTAGATGTGAATGGTTATCTAAGATTGAATCATTCATAATCATATAAGGAAACTATCAGCTGTTAATTATCAGTGTCGCTTTTTTTATATCTCCCGAACGATGCCGAATTTCAAGAAACGGATTTCAGATGTGCACTCGTCATGTTTTCTGGATCACGCCAAGCTGTTTTTCGACTCAAAATGATGCATGGGAGCTGAGTATGAGTAGTTGACTTGAATCGTGACTCATGCGTCGAGGAGAAGAAGAAGAAGAATTTATCATGGGAATTAAACGAGTGAAAAGCAATAAGTCGACTCTGCCGGCACTTCGTGCAGTCAGTCGACTTAATAAGAAAAAGAAGACAGAATTAACTATACAACAGCTGTTTTAGCGGCAAGACACAGAATGAAAAGAATACATTCAGGTGAAAGTCACATTTTTTTTCTGATAATTAAATGCGCCTTTTCTTTTCTTCATTTCAAATATCAGTGCATCAATAGAAGAAATGAATGTAAGCAAAAATGCTGCATCACTACCGATTTTTACCGAAGCCGAATTAAGCATGAATAAACGTTTCAAATTAATTTCATGGAACATCGATGGACTAGATAGACTTCAACATACACTTGAAGAAAGAACTCGTGGTGTTGTTGCTGTCATACAACGGTAAGAGAATATACTCATAATTCAAAGACAATACTAAAACATGTTCATTCATTTTCGTTCTATGTAACATAGAATTCATAACAGAGACTGAAATCGAATTGAGTAGAATTGAATGGAAATGCCTTTATTCGTTTTTTGTTCTCTGGATCAGAAATGCATAGGAAAAAAGAAGGAACAAAGATAGAAGTTGAAACATATTCTTTCACTATCTCGATAATATTAATTAAATTGACTTAGTTATGTTATATGATGATAATCGACTGAAATGAATTACATAGATACAAAAGAAAATACCGATTAAGAAGTAAAAAAAAGTGTGTTTAATAATTGTAGACAGAAGTGTTGATTGTATAAAGATATCCAAATAATACAGACGCAGATAACAGTTAAAATGTTGTTTGATAAGTTTAGCACTTCTGTAATCATTATTTGTTTACTACTTCATAACAATCGTTTGTTATGATCAGTTTTGCAGAAAAAAAAATATTTTAAATTTTAATAATAGACGTTTATAAAAAAAAGATAAGCAATTTGAAATAACATGAAGATTCTTGAGCGATTTCTACCAATTATTTCCCTTGAATCTGTTTCACCTATTTTTTTCAAATAAAATTTTCCTTAAAATAGTCTTTTATCACTTTAGTACAAAGTTTTTGACTGATAGTCGTCTTGATCAGTTTTCGCTTGGCCAATGTTCAAAGTTACATTCCGCTCATAAAAAACCGATCTTTCAATCATCAATTACCATCCATGTTCTCCTATTCATTAATATAGAACTTTTACGAATCGTTTTATTCAATAGAAATTTACTTTCTATTGTAATTTTTCTCTAAAAAGAAACAAAATGATGTTTCAATATATATAAATAGATCAAATATACAAAAAACAGAAGTATAAATAACTTCCTCAAAAAGAAAATCATCACATATGTAGTATATAACTTGTGTGACAACAGTAACATTTTTTTTGTGAATGCAAGTGGAATCACATCTAAAGGAAGATTTTCTTATTCGTTTCGGTCTCTGATTCATAGTGGAAATGAATGTATCTTTTATTTTCTAGAGAAAAACCGGATGCTGTCTTTCTTCAAGAAGTTATTCCAGAATCACTTTTTTTACTGAATAATTCTTTATCGGAATATGATTTCTATACTGGTGAGTGAATTTATATGAAGATTGAGCGAAGTGTTGTCTTTCAGGTAATATCACAGGCTATTTCGTGGCTATATTAACAAGACGTGATATTCTTAAAGTACAAAGTCACGAAGTGATCCCTTATCCAGGTACACAAATGGATCGAAATTTACTGATTGTTCATGTAAGCTATTTGAAAATTACTTTCAAATATCAAGTAACAATATTCGATATATTTCAGGTTATCTATGAAGGTTCCATCGAGATCGATTTGATGACAAGCCATCACGAAAGTTGCCAACCAGGAGCTGATGAGCGTATCCGACAATTGAAGTTATGCTTCAAAAAAATGGTTGAGACTCCAGCAAATCGAATTGTTCTCTTTGGTGGTGATTTGAATATGCGTGACAATGAGGTGAGATTTTTCACGTACAGAACATTTTTCTCTTCAAAAATGCAAAAATAAATGAGACTACAACTTATCTTTATAGTCAAGCTTTTTTTTTTCTTATTCTAAGACTTTCAAAGGTAATAAGGCGATCAAAGTCCGACACAAATTAATTTTCATAGTTCGACCTACTTATCATCGCGGATGTCCTCACTCTATTCCAGTAGATACAAAATGAAATTAGTTTTTTAATTAAACAACCCGATGTATCATTTTGAATTCTGAACATTCTTTCAAAAGTTTAGAAACCAAATGGTTTTCGACTAATCATTTGAGGTTTTATTAATTTTGAAAGGTCGTCTTTTCAAGATTTTGTCTACGACAAAGAGAAGCAACGCTAAATAAACAATACACCCAATATTTTTTGCATTTCGAAGACGTGACATAAATTGAACCGAGATTTATTTAAAACTTAAAAATACAAGTATAATATTTCGAATAATTTTGTGAACGCCAAATGAGTCTACGTGCAATGGAGACTTCACTAATAGTAAACAATAATCGTAAGTTTCAAATTGATCAACAAACAGTTATGAGTAAGACATTTGGTTCGAAAGTTTTTCCTTCAAATTCGTTATCATGCATTATCATTAACCATCTTCAATCGCTATACTTTGTTAGAGAATATAAAACTTATCGAGATATTCTGTCTTCGAATAGAAAACAAACCAACAGATCCAGATCTACAACTTAGAGTGGGTTCGTAATCAAATGACTCTACAATCGCTCATCATTTCTTTCACCATTTGTCAATTGTGTTTGTTCTTCAAGATTTGCCTTGTTCAAATTTGTTTCCGCAGGATAATAAGTTTCTTGGTAATATCATCGATCATTTTCTAGTCAAACTTTATTAAGACTGAAATATTTATGTGATACATACGCCTTATATTACTATAGCAACTTGTCAAATCGTTAATAGTTGTCGATGCTAGTTTATCACTTATCATTATTAGTACCATTAGTCTATTGATATAGTATCACGAATCTAGTAGACTAGTTGAATAATGATACTAATCTATTCCGGATAAAATTATGCATTCTTGTACAGTAAGAATACAATCTTGAATCAAATAGATAAAGTACGAGTAGATCACTTTAAGTCAAATTCTTTCGTTGCTATAAGAGAATAAAGTATTGATACATCTAATTTTGTTCTTTCGATTCATGATAATTTTTAATTGGACTGAGATATACCGATAGATCCTGTCTGGTTTGAGCTTTCTCCATCACTTGTATCTCTGCCAAAATGGAGTATGAAACTTCATCAGTTCCTTAAATGTATGGTCTTTCATCGAAATCAACTAACAGTCATGTTTCTATTTTAGCTGGTAAAAGCGGGTGATATTCCGGCTGGTATTTGTGATTTATGGATTGAAATGGGCAAACATCAAGAATATGCCTATACATGGGACATGCAACGAAATACAAACCTTGACTTTTCAGCGAATAATTTTCAACCTCGTTGTCGTTTTGATCGATTGTATTTTCGAGCAGCAACGTCACCTATGGTCAAATTTAAACCAGTAGCTTTCAAACTTGAAGGTCTGGAAATCATTCAATCGATTCAACGTTTCTGTTCGGATCATTGGGCGATTCAAGCTGAATTTGAAGTCTAACTATCCATCAAGATTAAAAATGAACGATGTGAATGTGAAAAGAGTAGAAAAAAAATGAATATAAAAATTCAATACGTTTTCTGTCATGTTCTTACAAAGAATTCATTCTTTCTCGAACTATCATTTCTTTGTTCTTTTTCTCTTGAACAACTTTTATGAAATTAATAAATTGAAATTCCCACTTTTCTGGAATACTAATCAAAAGATTACACTAAAAAACGTTTCAATGCAATACCGATGAATTTTTTTTCCATATGCATTGATGAATACTCAATATCGTGCAACGTGAAACAATAGTCAGTTAGCCAGGTGATTAAGAGATCAGATGATTGAATAACACTTAGGATAGTTACTTATGTCATGATGTTGGTTTTTAATGAGAAGGCTGGGAACTTGGTTGGCGTGGGTGTTGATGTACAATCAAACAAGATACACATACGCACCCATACCTACACCCTTAAGATGTTTTGTAATCGAAGAATTATTACAATCAACTCTCCAATATTTTTGCAATCGAACATGTACCAATCAACTACAATCATATGTTACATATTATCCTCTCATGAATATAACAGTAAGGATTCATTTTTTGCAAGTCATTTTATTAAAAATTCAACAATACAAGAATCTATTGATGAATTAATGATTGAACAATGGAACTTATCTATGGTGTATGAAAGTTATTAGAATGTATGTCAACCGATACGCTACAACTTAATTATGCAACGAGAAATGATCTAATTTATATTATGACTATATTGTTCGATTTAGTTGGTGATATGGTGACAATATTAAAATATATTGTATCACTATTGGTTAAACTTGTAGGAAGAAATAAAATATTACTAACCCAAGAAACGGCTAAGATGAGTCTTTGATTTGATTACAGTTATGGTGAATAAATTAGGCTTTATCATTATTTTGAGAACGAAGATTACTATATATCAATTGTAACCTATACTTTATATTATGAACATTGATACTGCTTCGAATATATTTGTCATATTATCCGTCACTCTTCTCGTAGTACATTTTGTTAAGACTATATCAGAGCTAAGATGAATATGTTTGATAAAATGCAAGTATTTCTATGATAACTCGTATGTGGGAATGTGGGTGTAGTCAGGGTGTTAATGTAGATGAATAAAAGACCCACACTCACACTCATAATACTTATTTTGTGAAAAGATTTCTTTTTCACGATATGCTTAATTGCAAATATATCATATTGAAGCAATTAGTATTTTCTCTCTTGAACTATATGAATCAATGTTTCATCATATCTCTGGAAATAATTACTTTCAATAAAAATAACAACATTCAATTTTACTTCAATTCATCATGAGAACTTTGAACAGTACAATTTGTTTTTAAATTGATTTCCATCACCTTATAGGTTTTTAGAGATTGCGATTAAGACAAATATTATAACAATTAGTATAGTGAAAAAATAAGTGGTCTAACAACTAAGAGAAATCGAAGACAACAAAGTCATTTTCAAAACAATTATCTATACTTCTTTGAATAAATCAATATTAAACTGAAACTTTGTCTTTGAGGCAAACATAATAAGTTTACAAAATAGAAGTACGTATAGATATAAATCTTCTAATTAAATTCATATTAATGGAAATTCATTAGATATTTAATATGAAATTCAATCTTCTAGCTTAATGTTTGATATTCACTAATGTTAACATTGCTATAATAACTATATTTATTATTTCGTCAAATGAAGAAAAAAGAATCACTAATGTTAGTACGAATGACATGACCATAATTCGAGCCATCAGGTCCACGATACAATCTCATTGAAAAAAAACTTATGAAAAATACGTATTTTGTAAATTTATTTTACATACCATACGAAGATGATACTTGTGGTTGATGAAAATTATCATTATTACCTTCATTATCAGTATCATAATCAATAACAATTTTATTCAAATATAGATTCTAGAAAAAGCTAGTTAGTTATTATTATATCATTTGTTATTTTGATATCAATTAGAGAGCATATATCAAATGCACTTTCATCTATATTTTTAGATAAAAACTCTAAATACTATTTTTTTTAATATTTAACATGATATTATTGATTCGTAAGGTTAATCTTGCTTGATGATGCCTTTACAATTAATACCTTTTATTTTCGTTCAAGAATAATCAGATAGAAATTATCTCAAGTTCATTCAAAACAAACGTAAAATTCCTACATACTTTGGAAAAGATTTGGATGTGAGTGTAGGTGTTCTTTATTTACACTTCATCCATACCCACGCCCATATACCGTTCTACAATTAAACATATTAAACATCGTTTATTTTCTTCTAAAATTGTGTGTTATTTTCAAGGAAACAGCTTTTGTAGAAGTCGCACTTTGCACAGCGTGAGACAATCTCACATAAAAAGTAAAATTGTGATTGAAGATGCATTAAAGTGACATAAACTAATTAATATTTATACGCCGAAATTTGTCAATGTTAAGTTAAGAAAACTGTTTCCTCGATCAATGAAGTAATGGAAAAAATACTTTTTTCCAGATGAAGGAGATACGATAAGAAACGGCTGGACCCGTCGAATTTCCACGACCGGATTCGACACTAGTTCATGCATTCATTTTCATATCGATTCTAGTCATTAACTCCAGGCCTTAGGATACGGAAGGAACCTCGTCGTTTCGATAACACAAATTATACTGTTTCTATAGTCAAGTCATTCTCGTATTCCTTACACTCTTGTTCTTCGAATCGGTTCTCACTCATCATTTTACATGTTTTCATCCGAAAATCAGCGTTTTTTGGAGTGAATGGAAAGCTTCCGTCCCAAAAAGTGAGCAAATATGATGCTTTCCGTTATAATTAAGTTGAGTTTTATAGTATAAAAGGGTCTCACTTTCGTCATAGACTGTTTACTTTTCAAGTAGCTGCTAAATGGGAAGATACGTTTTTTCCTCAAGTAAAATCAGCCTACTCCTTTGATTAGTTTTTCTGTATGTCTCGGATTTTATGAGAGCTTGATAGATCATTTTCGCCTTGTTCGTTAGTCGAGGTCAGCCTGTCGACAGATTTGAAGTGAAGCTTCTCTGTTGTTATGACCCTCCGATGATAATAATCAAAGGATTCGTACGGATTGTTTTGTTCGTCCTGGATATTTGTCCTGAAGCAATCATCGTGGAGTGAGAATATTTTTTTTTCGTTCGACCGTGTTTCACTGCTATCCAGAACACTTCTCTTACACTCGTAGTGTTTCCGGACAAGTTACTGATGGAAAGTCGGCGGATACAACCAGAAACCAATGATCTGAATGAAGATGGGAGTATTTTCTTCTTCTGCATCGCTACACACACCCTCTAGATTCATATTTCAGAGAATCAAGTTGTCGAACGGAGAGAAATCATTCATAAGGTTTCATCAACAACGTGATTATTAGTCACAGAACACGTCTTTTAATATAAAAGTTTTAAAAAAGACATCTTGGAGAGTTATCATGTGAAGTACATGAATGGAAAATTCTATTAGTAAATCAGACATATTTCTAAGTTAAAATTTTAATACACATTTCTTGTGATGAGACGAATTTTAAGTCTGTATAACTGAATGGTATGCATTTCCAACTTTTTACTTTTAAAATCTTCTTTTTGAAACGCGTTCAAACATGGTTCTGAGTGTAGGTTTTCTTTTCAAGAACACACTTACACCCATGTTTTCGAGAGTACTCTGAGATTGATCAGTTCGAACCGAAGGAGTCAAAACATCAACTATGAACTACTTCAATCCAGAATATGTTTCATTTATATCTTCAGGCTTTTCTAATATGTTTTGGAGTTTGAGATTTCATTACGAAATATAAACTTCAGAATGACATAAAACAAAAGCATCATTTATTCTTTGTTCACCAATAATCAAGCATATAATTGAGAGAACAAAAATCAGTGTCACACACATGCTATCATATGCAAAAATCATTGATTGACTTTCTTCGACAGAAATATTTGATCTTCGGCGACCTAAACATATTAGTAAACTGTGTGATGATCGCTGTGTGATGATATATATCAATGTACTGACATGAATATTGATGGTCATGCCTCGATCTAAATGTGGTTCCGTATGACAATGGAAGAGCCAAACACCGGGATTCGTCGCTCGAAAACGTATTCTCATGTATCTAAATTTAAAACAAAATCAAAGTCTCTTCTCAGTAAACTTTCACTCTTGATTCAACGCGAATCTTACCCTCCTTTGGGCAACTGCACTGTATCCTTCACCAAACGCATATTATTTTTCTTGCATGCACCATTTTCTTTCGTACATGAACATCGAGCATGTTTGTCACAGTAAACATTGGGATTGTTAGCTTTGATGAGACCAGTTGTTGAATTCAATTGAGCTAGACCGAATTCAACAATATGAAAGTAGGAACCGTGTAAATGGAGAGGATGTTGATCATCATCGTGATTGATAAGTAGTAACTCTACAATATTGTTATATTCAGCAGTTATGGTATGATAGCATTTTTCACCAGTATCACCGCCCAATAACCGATTGGAACAGGCAAATTTTTTTCGAATACGACGAGCATTATAGAGAACCGGTTTATCAATCGATGGATATTTCATACCAATGTAATTGAATGATTCGAAACCAGCTTGTTTATCAGTACGTCCAACAATGGTCAACTGGAGTGTTTTGCGGACGTCAGGTATTGTTGTTTCATCTAGAAGCTCGCGATCAAGATGATCTGGATGTGTGGTTAAATCCAGAGGAGTCAAACAAATCAAAGACTTGGCACTATTTGGACCGTATTGAGTGAAAGGACAATTTAAAATGAGACATGGTTGATTCGTAGTACATTTTCGTGGTTGTGATGTTGGCATGATCGTATCAGTCGTATACTGTAAGATTGCTCGAGCGTGCCATCGTGGATTGTTGTTTTTATCCATTGTATCGACTCGAATCCAGTAATTGATTGCTCTCTTTTTTGCAACTGTAATTAAAACATCGTATCTTTCTCCAAGACCAATAACTAATTGATCGACTACCATCGGTTCTGCAAATGGTATGCCATCCGACGCGATTACTTTCAATGGATGATCATCAATAGAGAATTTCATTGAAAATACACTACCACCATTGATCAGACGTAGACGGTAAACAGCGTTGTTGGATGCCGAATCTACTCTTAGATACTCTAATGGCGTTGTACTTGATCTGTCATTTTCTGCATGCGGATCAAAATATTGACCACGTCCATTAATAAGAATTGAAGTGACTAATGCTTCAGCTGCTCGTGATCCATCAACAGCTTCATAAAAATCAATTGTACCCGATGTTTTCAACGATTCCAAACTATTTAGATAGAATTGACCGCTCTCGATGAGCAAATGATGTTGTTCAGTGGTGTAAAAGTGTTGCCAATCAGTGAGAACCAATACGAATTCACCCTTTTCTTCTTGAGTGATCACTTCTCGCGGATGCACAACAAAACCACCTAATAGCCCCATAGCTATTTGAGATTGAACATGTGAATGATACCAGAAAGTACCAGTATCCAGTGCAACAAACTCGTGTTGGAAACTGGAACCCGGTAAGATAGATAGCTGAGTGATTCGTCCAACTCCATCACTCTCTGGTGTATTCACTTGTCGAATACCGTGAAAATGAACGCTAAGTGATTCTGTTGGAAAATCATTGTGAATACGTATGCGTACAGTTTGATTCTGATACACATGTAAAACAGGACCCGGTAGAGAATCATTAAAAACGTACACCTAAGAAAACGAGCGAAAACTGTGTCAAACATAGCACGTGGAAAACTAAATCAAATGAACATACAAGTTTTGGATAACCATCGGCCGTTATAATTTCATTCATGGGAAATGTTTGGCTAGAGTCTTCATAATGATATAATGTACCATTATCAGTGGCAATGACTCGAAAGAGATTTTTATAGAACATCGTCATAGTTCCAGTAGCACGTAGTTCGAAAGAACAGATAGACATCGATGCCCTACAAGAGCCATCGTGTCTATATGGATTGAACGGTTCTAATGTATGAGTTCTCTGACATATTATTACTAAAATTACTATAATACTTAACGACCAAGCCATAACAATCTAAAAGAAGGTAATTACATAGGTTTCATTCAAATGCACTATCACTGCACCAAAGCAGTTTCTTTTTTTGAAAGACGATATTTTTCATAATGCTCCTGCATAATCGTTTACTAGAATTTTAAATTCGAACACAATCGATAATGATGAAAAGTGTGTCGGAAACTCAAACATATTTACTGATAGAAATAGCAGTTTTCTAATCGTTTAGATGAACCCATTAGTAACTTCGATAGATTCTATCTATCACATACATAGTATCTCTATTCGAATACACTCAGGTTTGAAATTGTTCGACACCCGTTCAATTTTGTTTCTTACACTGTGATAACAAACCCAAAAGAAAGATTTTGACTATCGGATCTTGTCGCATCTTGCTGGATTTAGAGCAGAATTGTTTGGAAATCAATCGGTTTTCGGCTCAATGCCAATATCTTACAAAAGATATAACCTATGTTCCTATTCCTAATCAAAACTATACCTTACCTATGTATCTGTATTCCTATCTACACATCATATATATATACTCCCGTACGCATAATCCTATATCTTTATGCATACGTCATTGTATACATTTCGATGTTTAATTTCCCTATGGCTGATATTTTCGTCCCTAAACTATGGGTTTGAATGTGAAAGCTGTTCGGAGGAGAATTAAAGAAAATGTTCACACTGCATTGACCAACATCCACATTCCAGTGTTGAAAACATTTCTAACCACACTATGATTGATCACGTCATACTATTCTAATGATTGCAGCTGTGAACTAATGCTAATATTTGTCAACTGTTTCTAATCCCTGAACTTTATTCTTGATATTTATCATAGAACATTTACAATCAATACTGTCATCATAATTCAAAATCAAATAGTGAATGTTTTCTATTGTTGACTTGAGTTTTCTATAAGCAATTAATTTATTGATCGAAATATTCTTGTCTATATATTTATTATTTGATTCCAGCAAAAAAAAAACACCGGAATCATAAACTGGACAGGAAAAGAGTAAGTCGAATTACACAATGAGAAAAAAAAAGAAATAATCGTCACCGTGCACACACATACATACACATAAAAAGAAAATAATTTCAATTTAACTATCTGCATCAAGAACAAAAAAAAGCTTATTTGTCAAAATAAAGGTTTTGAATGTAAAGAATAACAAGAAAAGTAAATGTCATAGAAAAAGTGCATTGAATTACATAAATGTTTCTAAACCCGCCCAGGATCGACCAAGTATATCAACATCAGTTGCTTGATCAATAATACAATCAATTTGTTCATCAACTGTCAATTTATGATAACGATTTGATTCATATTGCATTAGAATTTGTGCACGTTTATTTTGTATTTGATCACCACCAAGTACTTTTTCCATTTGACGAAGTGCTTCTTTCAAACTGGATGGACGAAGAAAATTATTTAATTTAAGATCAGAACTAAAAATAAATCAATAAATTAGATTTTATCTTTTTTTTTTTGCTCTTATACATACCCAGTAATAACTGATGGATTAATACCATTAAGTTTTAATCGTGCACTTTTTATTCGATCTTTAGCATATGTATCATCAGAACGAATTGTAGGTGATTCTGAAAATAAAAAACATAATTATCTTTTTGGACATTTTTCATAATCATTTAAATATACCATTTTGTGAAATTTGTTTACTTGTTTTAAGTGCATGTTCCTAAAAAATAAATTTAAAAATAATATAAAAATAAAACAATAGAAATATTTACCATCCATTCCATAAGTGGTTCTTTAATAAAAACATCCATTGTACTAAGTAATAAATCAGAATTTTCACGTAATGCATTCATTGTATGAATCATTGTTGCACGAAATAGACCATTAGTACCAATTGGTGACATTAATTGAATAAGTTGTCGTGTTAAACGAATAGGTATAAGTTCAGGAACAGGTAAATGCTAAAAGATTAATTGATAATTTTTTTTTTTTGATAAAATATAATTTTATTCTTACAATAGTTGCAGCATTAAATGCTGAACCAAAATCAATACCAATAACTTGTCCTGATGTTATATCAATAAGAAAACTAAATAAATAATTCGTCATTAAAATATACATATATTCTATATATTAAACATACTTTGATTGATGTCGATCACCAATACCAAGTATATAATGACTTGTACATAAAACAGCATAACTTGTAATAAATTGTCTACGTAATGTATAAAATCCTTCATGTGAATTAGCCATTTTATAATAAGCACGTCGAAGTAAATCACTAGGTATAATTGATTGAATTTTATTAAATTCATCTTGTACTTGTGTTTTTGTTAAATTAATAAATAATTCAGCATACATAATTGTATTACTTGTTGATTTAGCTGTTGGTTTAGCTTTTTGAAATACATTTGTAACATAATCTTGATAAAGTTTTCTTGGATGTTGACCTTGTGAAATAATATCATGTTCAGCTTGTGTATAACTTGTTTCAATAAGTTCTTTTAATGGACGTGTATTATCAAGCCATTCAATCATACCTAATTTTGTTGACATTGGAATAACTAAATTTAAAGCAAAAAGAAAAACAAAATTAAACTCTTCGTTTTTTTTTTCTACTAGCGAGAGCCCGTGCATACTGCACGGCTGTTTTCTCCTTCAACGTATGATCTAAGACGTTTAACTTTTCATTCAAGAACAGACATACCGACACTCGATATTATGTATACAGATAGATAGCCCTACGGCCTCATACTCTTATATCGCACATATTTTTATAGTCTATGTAGCCTTCGGCCTTATAGCCTTGTATCCTTTCTAGCTATTGTAGCCTTATCTAGACATCTGCAAAATCAGTTTTTTTGGTCCCGGTCCCGGTCCCGTCCCGGTGAAAAATGTTTTAGTCCCGGTCCCGGTTCCGGTCTGGACTCGATGCCAGTTAAAAATTGTATTATGGTGAAAAAATTCCGATTCTTGAAACTGAGACGAGGATCGATGAAAATTTTTATCAGAATTGTAAAGAAAATTGCTGTTTTTTTGGATTTCTGATCACAAAAATAGAAGAAATACCTAAACGCAGAATCGAGTTTCTGATAAAAAATAATGCCGGGACTACCTTGAAAATTTTGGTCCCGGTTCCGGTCCCGGCAAAAGTAAAATTTTAGTCCCGGCCCCGTCCCGGTCCCGGTAAAAGCCAAAATTTTGGTCCCGGGACCGGGACCACTTTGCAGATGCCTAGCCTTATCTCCTTATTGCTTCAGTCTCTTGAGAACCTATGGCTATCTCCATATTATAGCTCTTCATGTCCTATAGGTAGCCCATACAATAGCCCTTGAGGACTTATAGATACTCCTGTGTATTAGCTCTTGAGGATGTATGGATACCCTATATAATAGCTCTTGAGGACCTGTGGCTACCCCATATAATAGGCCTTGAGAACTTATAGGTAACCCCGTATAATAGCTATTAAGTACCTGTGGATACTCCCTATATAATAGCTGTTGAAGACCTACGGGTAATCCCAGATAATAGCCCTTGAGGACCTTCTCCTTATAGTCTTATTTGACCTTTAACCTGGGCACAGAGACATCAGACAGGCACTGAACATTATATATATAGATTTCATATTTACCTTTATAAGTTTGTACAGTAATATGTGCTGAATTTGATTGATTACAATTTGGATCATTATCATAAAGATCATTCATAATTGAAAATAATGCTTGAATACGTTGATCTTGTCGTATATCTTCACCACCTTTAATTAAAAATCGATAATCATTTTCATCATGTCCACGTATTGTTATACGTTTAGGTAATCTTAATGATTGTAAAACCAAAATTTTTTCATCAAAACCAACTATTTTAATATGATGTTCAATTAATGGTTTTTTTTTACTTGTATATTGACCTGGTATTTCAATTTCACGTATAGATGGTGTACCTAATATACGATGTTGTTGTCGAAATGTTAATGAAAACCATGTTGAATAATCATTTATATTTGTTTTATCTTGTGATATAGATTTTAATTTTGTACCAAGATTAATAAGTATAGGTTTAATATCTGTTAATAAAACCGTTGAAAATAATTCACCTTGTTTACCAAATAAATTATCTAAATCTTTTTCAACTGTATTTTTAAATTGAAAACGTATTGATGTTAAACGAGGTTTATTTAATCGTTGATCTTTATCATCATTAAAAACACTATCTTGTGATGTTATTGTTGTTATTAAATGTTCATTATTAATTTCATCAGAATTAATAATATCAGAAAAAAGTATATCTTTAAATTTTTTTAAATGATTTTTAAGTTTATTTATATCTCGTATATTTCGATCATTTGTTAATAATTGATATAATTCTTTACACCAATATTCATATTCTTGTTGAGGATTTAATTGATTTAATGCATGAATAAATTCATTAACAAGTGGTGTATGACGATCTAATTTTTGACGTATTATTTCAAGATTATGTTTTAATATTGGATCATTTGTTGAATATTGAAGTGTTTCATAACTTAATTTAAATGGATAAACAATTGATTGAGGATATTGTTTAACAATTTGTTCAATAAGTGGATATAATTTAAGACTTAAAAAACGACAAAAAAAAAATTTTTCAAAAAAAAAAAAAAGTGTTCATTATTTACCCTATTGGTTTATCTAAATATGCTGTTATTTGATATAAACAATCAAAAAACATCCAACAAGGAATTTCTTGTAAATGATTACTTATAGATTCCATTGTATTTGGATATAATTCAATTATTTGTAATAAACGTGAAAAACGTTTAACACCTTCATTTGAACCATATTTCATTGATGATAGAATAGATTTAACAATTATATCTGCAATTTTATTACTATTATTACTAGAAAATAAATTTTGCATTAAATGATTTTCATCTTCATTATTTTCATATCGACGTAAATAATCATCACAAAGACTTGCTAATTCATTATAATCACGACTAAGAACATTTTCTTTAGCAAGACGAATATTTGTCTAAACAAGAAAAAAAATAATTTATATTTAATCTTTCATCTGTTTAGTGTTTTTTTTTATAGTAGTCAGAGTGAATTATTTTTCTTTTTGCAATTTTGATTCATATTTTCTTACAAATTATTCAAAGTATTGTCGACGCAAAAATTAAACGTAGGTTAGTATTAGATGAATATGTCGAGAATAGTAATAACTAATGATCTGTTGTTTTTACCAATCGAAAGAGACTGTCTTAGGACATGTTTTGATAAAAATATTATGTAATTACTTAAAAGATCTGTTTTAGGAATCTTTTCGAAAAAAAAGTATAATAATGTAATTTAGTTCAAATGAAATTTTCATACTGATATGTGTATTAGACAAAGGAACTCGTCAGATCTGTAGTTCAAAATACAATACAAATAGTTATTTTCTCACAATATAATGCTAAGTATATAAAGTCGGCTATTTCCTTGGCAAAATAATGGAAGATTGCGTTGATTTTTAACTGAATTCGACTTACATTGTAGCAAAATGATTTGTTATTCCGATGCAAATTTAACAAGGAAATTCGATTACAAATCAACGTGATTCTCTATTATCCTAACAAACAAATAGCTGAATTCATTTGCTTACCGTTAGATTGTGAGAAAATAACCATTTGTATGGTATCTTGAACTATAGATCTGAAGTTTCTCTATCTAATACACATGTCAAAACGAAAATTTCATTGGAACTAGATCACATTATTATACATTTTTCGGAAAGATTTCCAAAACAAATTTTTTACATAATTACATAATATTTTATCAAAAACATTTCTTAGTCAAGATTAAAATTTAATTAACTAGCAAGAGCTCGTGCATACTGCACGGCTCTTTGTTTTTTCTCTAACGTATGACGACGGACGTTTAACTTTTCATCCGGTAACGGACATACAGACACTCGATATTATGTATACGGATACGTAGCCCTACGGCCTCATACTCTTACATCGCACATATTTTTATAGTCCATTAGCCTTCGGCCTTATAGCCTTATACCCCTGGTAGCATCATCCTCTTATTGCCTTACCCTCTTCTTGCTATACTCACTTCAGGACCTATGGGTACCCACATATTATAGCTCTTGAGGGTCTATGGGTACCTCCATAGGATAGCCCTTGGGCCTTCTGCTTATAGCCTTATTTGACCTTTAACCTTTGACCCGGCACAGAGAAACACACAGATACACACTGAACATTATATATATAGATTTCTATTTGAATTTTCCTAGAAAATTAGGTTGTTTTTTTTGCTTACTGATATATTTTGTAAATTTGTTTCTTGTTTTTCAATATTAGTTTTTAATATATTAACACTTTTATTAAATAATTCATTAATTAATAAATCTGCTGCTTGTATATTCGTTGTATGATCATCAAAACCATATAAATATATTTCTAATTGTCGATGTTTAGCTTGAGAAATTTTATCATCATTTTCATAATTAAAATAAGCTTTTGGTTGTGCAAGTAAAAAATCAATAACTGTACGAGAAAATTGTGAATTTAATTGTATATATGTTGAATTTAATGAAGCTGTTTGTTCATCAATAATATCTAATGCATTTATTTTTGTTTCCATCTTTTTTAATTCTTTAGCAACAAGTGTTGATAATAAACTTGATAATGTTGATATTGATGATTGTATTTGATGACGTTTTAAATGTACATCACAATAGATTTCATTCCAATAAATTGATTTTATTAATGAATTTTGACATAAATCAAGTCGATTACGTGTATCATTTAATTTTGTTAAAGATAATTTAAAATTACGTTGTCGTAATGCACAATATGCCATATCAAGTGATAATTGAACTTTATAATCAATAAGTATTGGATCAAATTCTAATGCTTTTAAACGACTTGTAAATGTCATTCGTGGTCCACCAACTAATTCATCAAGAATCTTTAATTAAGAATAGAAAAAAAAAAAGAAAGAAATATGTTGTTGTTTTTTTCTAGAATATTTGATTATTAAACTTACATCTAAAAATAAAGATCGATTAGTAATAATATCATCCCATATTGGAATTGAACTACGAATAACATCAGGTAATTGCCATTGTGAAAGTAAATCATTATGTATACGTTCATGAAATAGATCACGAGTTATTGTATCATTTTTATTATTTGTTAAATAACGATTTTCAAGTGTTTTAAGTAAAGGTAAATTATGTTCAATAAAAATAAGAAATTGATCAAGTTCATGATATGGTTGTATTAATTGTATTGTTGTTTTACGACCATATTCACTTAAACGACTTAATTGTGACCAACGAAGTAAAAATTGTTCTTTAGCATATTGAATATAATATTTTGAACCTATAAAACAAAACAAAAAAACATTTTTTTTTAAATAGAGTAGTGTCACATATCCAAGATTTTGGAGATGCCACCACATCTCTCGTGGGAGATGCCGCGTCTCCAGCGGGAGACGCGACACCCACACTCGAGAGATGTGGTCATTCACCACTGGAGATGTAAGATCTCCTTTAAAGATGCGCATCCCCCACACCCACATCTCTCGCGCGAGATGCGACATCTCCCGCGGGAGACGTGGTGCCATCTCCAAAAATCTTGGATATGTGACACTGCTGTTTGAATTTCTTCTTTGCTTAGGGGGAGGGACCCCTTCAAAAAAGTCACTTTTCGCTGGAATCATTGAAATTGAGATAAATTCATGAGAAAACAGCCTATCATCTGCTCTTTTATATGCGACAAAAATTTTTATTTGACACCTCTTTTTTTTCCAAAAAATTTGGAAAATTTTCATCACCTCTCATTCGAAAAATAAGCCGTTTTTACAAAAAATCGAAAATCATTTTTCGTTTTTTGTCAACACGTGAGTTCAACAGTTCTAACATATCCTGAAAGTTTCATACAATTTGGATATTTCTGAGCTGAGACCCATCTGTGAGAGAAGGGGGACTTTAAATAAAAAAAAAAAAAAAACTTCGAATAACTATACTTACGATCAAAATCTTTTTGATAAAGAAAGAATGTAGCTAATTCAAATGGATATTGTTTTTCAATATAAGAACGTTTAACAAATGTTGTTTCTGAATCAGATGTTGTTGTAACATTTGTTGTTGTTGATAAATTATTAAAAAATTGACAAAGACCTTCTTGTTCTAATTGTTCTTGTTCAGTACCTGATATAAGTAATTTAAGTTTAGCACGTATAGCATATGGCATTAAATAATTTAATTGATATGCATTTGACCATAATGTATCAAATGTTGTATTAGCAATAAATATATGTTTAGACATAATTGTCCAATTATTTAATTGATTACAACAATTTAACATAGATTGTGTCCAAAATTCATGTTCTAATTCTAAAACTGTATCATTTATAGTATCATCTGTTAATGGATATTGTTCTAATGCTGTTACATAACTATTTAATGCTGATAAAAAATCTGAATGACTTTCTTCTTCAATAGCTTTTAATGTTAAAGATTTTAATGATGATATTTGATAAAATATTCCACGTACATCATCATAATTTGTTATTGAACGATAACATTTAGCTAATTCAAGCCAATAATCAATATTTTTATTTAAATTAGAATCAGATTTAAATTTTTTTTTAACAGATTCATATATTAATTCATTTAATTCATTTGTTTGATTTAAATGAATAAAACATTCTAATGTTAATATACCAATAGGTTCTAAATGACTAGATATAACTGATGTACTTATATATTGTGATAAAATTTTAATTTGTTTTGATTTAGATAAAATAATATCAAGTAAAGATATAATAAATGATGGATAAAATATTTCTGATTGAGATAACATTATATTAAAACGATGTTGAATTGTTTCAATTAATTCAATATATTCATCATTAGATAATTTATCTTCAAGTGAATTTAATATTGATATAAATAAATTTGAATAAAGTAAACGTGCTATATGATTATCATATTGTGAAAGTGCTTGTAATGGTATAATAATATCACTAAAACGTATTTGTATATCAGGTAATTCACCAATACGATATGTACGATATTTTTCAACTTGATTTTCTTGTTTAAGTTTAATATCATTAAGAAATTGTTTTTCTTTTTGTTTTTTTTCATTTTGTTTTCGTGCAAAATAACTATGTAATTTACCTGTATCTTTAAGAAATCGTCGTTTAAGACGAAATATATCATCATTATCATTATCATTATTATTATTTTCATTTTTATTAAATTGATTTATTAATAATAAATTTTTTTGTAATTTTTGATTTTTATTTTCAACATTAACTAATAATGATGTTTCTTTATTTTGTGTTAATAATGTTGGTAAAACATATGTATTTGATGTATCAAATGTATTTGTTTGTTTAAGCCAATTATAATTTATATTATTATTATCTAAAATTTGTGTTGGAATAAATTGTTGTCGATTAGATATTTCTTGTGTTTGTAAAAGCATTCCTGTTGTTGTTAAATTTTGTTGTTGTTGATCAATCTTATTATTATTATCTGTTAATGTTTGCATAAAATGAACAGGATCCATTGTCATTATATTTGTATTTATTGGATCATTTGTAGTTTGAGATTGTAATGTAAATAATGGTGTCATATATGTATGATGTTGTTGACGCCAATTACATACTAATGGAAATTCTTGAAATATACATTTATCAAGTGGATTTTCGAAAATAAAACGATTATAATCAGGATTATGTGTTGTACGTTCAAGAAGAAAATTTGTACAATAATTTAAATATTCATTTTCAGTTTTTATTGAATATAATTGATCAACTAATGCAATAAGACGATGATTTGATGATATACTTAAACGTTTTGGATCACACCAAAAATTACGACAATTAACACGTATAAATTCATTTTTACTTGATAATAATTGAAGTAATTGTTCACGTACTTGATGATAAAATTTTTCTGATATTGATTTTAAAGAAATATCTAATTCATTTGTTATTTTTTGTGTTATATAATCATACATCCATTTATATATTTCAAGTGTCCAATATTGACATTCATTTGGACCATCAACAGATAATATTTGTGCTATTTCAAATAATTGTTCATGTGTTAATTTTGGTAAAAGTTTATGTAAAAGTCGTAATGCAACACTACGAATACTAAAATCTCTAAAATAACAAAAAAAAATATTATTAATATATTTCATAAATCATAAACTTTATCTTTAGAATAGAATAGTGTAAGAAAACAGGATAACTATGTGACAGTTTTTATCTCAAAAGAAATACATATTTTCATGTGAATTGAGCCTATTGATTGTGATTAAATATATGACAGTTTATCAGCTGGTCAACAGCTTCATCTAGTCTAATGCAGAACCTTGAGTTAAACTATAATACCGCATCCTCAGATTACTGTTAAGTATAAATGAAATATCTCAAAGAATTCAATGCTGTGTTAACACTCAGAATAAAAGGATTTAATCAGATATTTTTTGTGTTCATTCAAACTGACGTTAGACATAAAATTTTTTATGAATATTAAAGAAGTAAATTTCCGTTCTCTTAGAAAATGTTGTTCATATTTCATAAGACGTTCTAATTAATAGAAAAGACTATATTTACTTATGAATAAGAATATCAAGTATTCCAGCTGCTTTTAATTCCAAATAAGCAAAATCAAATTCTGTAATATTTGCAATCATTGCTTCTAAACATTCTATTTTAAAATCTCCATATAATTTTTTTAAACTAAATATTAATTTATTCATAATACTAAAATGAAAAAACAAAAAAAAAAAGACAACTAATTTTTTCTTTTTCAAAATAAAATTTCTTACGTTTTATCAACAATTTCAGGATAATGTTTTTGTAATGAATAAATACATGTTACATATGTATCTTGTATAGGTTGACTACTATGCCATTTTAATATAAAACTTAATTGTTCTAATAAACGTTCATTTGATTGACCTTTTAATTTTTTAATATTTAATAACATTCCAATAACTTCAGCAGCTGCAGCATAAATATTACGAAAGGAATTTTTCATATTTTTTAATAATGTTTCATTAAATTTATCTTCATTTAAATCATTTATATCATTATAAGGTAAAATATTATTTGCTAATAATATACCAATTAATGATAAACCTATAGCATTATGTTTTGATTTAATATCTTGATCAGATATTAATTTATATATAATTAATGTTGGTGCATATATACGTTCATTCCATAATTCAATTAATTTTTTAATTAAATCTAAATTTGTTTTCATAACAAATGAATTTTTATGTGTACAATTAAGAAATAAATATTCTAATAAACGTTGTACAGCTATTCTATCAAGTTCACTTGGTATAGCTATAGAATTCCATGATAATAATATAACAATTGTATCAATAATAAATGTATTTAAACCTTCAGAAGATTTTTCAAACATTTGATTACACATATGAATTATTGGTGTTAACCAATAACGTGCATAAGGTTTAAATATTGTATGTGTATGTATAATAAGACGCATAATAAATAATTTTATATTAAATATTATTGTTGTATCACTAAATTTTTTATATAAACAAATCATCCATGGTGGCATATCAGATTGTATTGGTGTTATACCATTTGTTTCCATATGTTTAAGTAAACATATCATTGGTATCATACATGGATGTAAATTAAGTTCATCCATTTCAATTTCAATAAAATTTATTCCATAATTATTATCTGTATCTTCGATTAATGCTGGTCTATCATCAATTTTTTTATTAAATGATATTTCAAAAGAATTTTCTGTAAATGAATTTAATTGATTTTTATTTAAATCATTTTGTTGTTGACTAGCAACAACAGATGTAAAATCAAAAAGAGCTAATTCATCAGTTAAACTACTACCAAATAAATATTGAGATGGTAAATAACGTGGTGTTATTGATGAACGTTGTTGATAATATTGATTATCAGTATTTGATGATGTAAGAATTTTTTTACAAAGAATATTTAATAATGTACGTTTATCTTTTTTATAATAATGTTCAAGTTCAAGAGGAAATTTATATTTATAATCTGGATCGATTATATTTTCAAAGATATATTCGTCCTATAAGATAAACAACGAATGAATTTATGTAAAAATTTTCTTAAACAAGAAATAAAAGTTTTTAAGACTTTCAAAACAAAACAACTATCATAGATCTAGTAGAGATGTATATGTGAGTGTATTTATTTCTATCACCCCCGCATCCCGAGTTATTCCAATAATCAAAAACTTGAAAAAAGTCATACTTTATCAAATATGCTGCTATTTCAAAAAATCATGTGGTTAGTTTATAAATTATTTACCAGAAACTACTTATGTTCTTCTTCAATGTTGGATCAAAAAGTGAATTTGATGAAAACTCTGTTTATATTGTTGATTGTTCCACTATTCCGAGTACTACTATTGTTTTATAACATGAGAAAATATTTTCACTGACCAGATAACTTTTCAATGGAAAAAAAAAGGCTTACGAATATACTTGAAATACATATAAGTTTATACAGTTTCGGATGCGGATTCAGAGTATCATATCAGTTCCCAGTCGAAACTTAGTTTTCATATCGAAATTTACAGAACATCAGTAAAAAAGGCTCCAAGTCTTGCCGCAAGAACAGTATACTTAAGGATTTCTTGGTGTGGCCAATATTTTTCCTCGAATCATTTTAAAGTGTTTTAGAAGTGCTATCAAACCGTATGAAGATAGTCTAGTGAGCGATAAAATTGTTTGATGCAAATAAATGTGTTCAATACGAAACACTGGCACCAGAGGTCAGAGATGGGCAAGTCAGGAGTTTTTAAGGTTCAAGTCAAGTCAAGTCATTAATCACCAAAAAAACTATTCAAGTCAAGTCCAGTCAAGTCACAGCGCTTTCCAAGTCAAGTCAAGTCAAGAGCTTTAAAAAGAATTTGTAAAGTCAAGTCAAGTCAAAAAATGACTATTTATCCTCATCTGGCTGCTGCTTATTTGAAGTACATGAAAGAATTTCTTTTTCTTTGTTTCTGCTCTCATAGGTACTTTTAGTGTACACAAGAATTAGACTCATAAATTGCAAAAATATGTGCAGTTTTTTTACTTGACTTGTGACTTGCCTTTGAAGGCCAAGTCACAAGTCAAGTCAAGCGTTCAAAAGAAAAACTCTCAAGTCAAAAAATGATTTGACTTGCCCATCTCTGGCAGAGGCATATCAAGGCAATATGCACCATGTGAATTTATACCGGCTAGTGGTTCTATCGTTAGGATTTGCGCTACACTGACGATTTATCGCCGAATCTTTTGAAATGTTGGTATATCAGAGTCGCCTGTACTAACTATTGAGTACGAATCGATCATAGCTATGTGATTAATTTCTATTTTACATTCATAGCTGAAACCGGAAGTGGTAAGTGCTACTGCGAATTCTTATTAGCACTGTGGTCTATCAGTCGTAGTACGATATGTGTACCGTATCTCACCCTACACGGTAGAATATTCGATTAAAATTCAAATAGAATTTCAAATTCTTTTTAATATTACCTTTGATGGATTGGCATCAAAAATAAAAGCTTTATAAAGTTTAGCTTCTGTTTGTGTACAAATTAATACTGAAATAAGACAATTAAATGAACTCATTGCTAATAAACGAATTAAATTCATTTTCATTTCTTTTTCTATAGTTGTTACATTATTTAACATGTTTTCCATTGATTTAATTATTTTTCCATCAATAAATTGTGCACGAGCACGTGCAATAATATATTTTGTTAATTCTTTACCATCCATAGTTGAACCTATTTTAATTAATGTTATTGGCATTTCAATATTTAATAATTTTCTTGCTTCTTCTTGTTTTTTAACTGTTTCATAAAAAATTTTTGCAATTAAAGAATTTAAACCAAAAACATCATCTTTATTTAATATTGTATACATATAATCAATAAAACGATATGTTGCTATTTTATTTATTAATATTGATGTTATTGTTGTTAATGTTAAATCAATTTTAATATCAAGTTGTTCAATAACAAATACTGATATATATTTTTTATAAAATTCAATTAATGTTGACTTATTAACTGATGTTAATATTTTTAATATAAATTTTTCTAATGCATTTAAACGATGTTCAATACGAAATAATAAATTTTGTCCATATAATATTGAATAAATATAATCAAGTAAATACATTTGTTTATTATGATCATTTAATTTAATTATAAAACGATTTATTGATGATAATATTTCATCTTCAAATATATGATGTTGTTCACAACATAACATCCATATTAATAATTCAAATAATATAAATGATGATGATAATTCAAGTGCTAATAATATTTTTCTTATTGCACCTTGATAATCATGATATTCTTGTGTACCTTTATGAAATTCAGTACTTTTTAATGGAAAACAATCAGCTGTAAATGTATGTAATGTACGACAAAAATCATCAGACCATTTTTTACGTTTATCTTCATTTAAATCATCATCTGTATCAAGTGATGCAAAAAATGGTAATAAATCAAGTAAACGTGTTTTAAATGTTAAATTTAATTGTTTATCAATTAATAATGATAAATACATTTGTGATATATGATCAAATTGTTCATGTTTTATTAATAAACGACTATCAATAATAAATGTTTTTGTTAATAATGTTACAATTAATAGTTTATCATCAATATTTGTTGAACGATAAAGTGGAACAAATAATGACCAACATGTATATATACCATCAACAAATTGTCGACCATATTGTTGACGTATATCTTTTTCTCGACTACATAAATCAAGAACAACGCTTAGAAAAGAAACAATTAAACGACATTGTTCAACTGTTTTTATTTCACCAATATTATTTATAATAAAATGTGGTGTTGTACCAAGCCAACTTGTTATTTGATGTTTAAATAATGTTAATAAATAAGTTCCAACTGTTGCCATACCAGAATCAGTATGAATACGATTTGATTGAAAAAAGTATGGTAAAACTTCATTAGGCTAAAATAGAAAATAATTTAAAAAGAGTTTTGAAGTATAATAGTTAAAACTTAGATTTCGTTCTAAAAGATTGTGACAGACATTAGCCAGTAGAAACTATCAGATCCGAACATGATTTGCATCGGACGAACTCTACTAGTTAAAGACTGTGTATTAATCACGTCTCGTTATGATATATAAACTATTTCCTTCTTGGATTTTTGAAGAAATATGTCCGAAAATAGATAGAAAAGAACAATCGTCCTATAATTAGCAATAGTAGCTACATTGTGTTTCACATTTTAATCCTACAGGAAATATACTAACAGCTGTTTTTTTTAAATACCTTAATGCCTAAATAAATAATATAATCAAATAGAGCTTGTAAACCACGTTGATTATCAATAGTTAAAACAAGATTTGCTTTATCAAAATCTTCTTCATGTGTAATCATTTTCTACAAAAAATAGAGAATAAGTTTTTAAATGAATATTTAACATCAAGAGAAATAGATACTGTTAGCATTGTTGTCCAAAGTTCTTTAGCATATTGTTCAGGTTGATTTGGTTTAGCTAATAATCGAACCTCATATAAAAGACGAAGTCCACGAGTAATGGTAAATATAAGTGACCAACGAACAGGATTCATATTGAGTTCATTTGTTAAATTGTACATTCTTTAAATAATAAAATTAATATGAAAATTTCAATAGATATCGATGAGAGATGTAGAGGCTTAGACTTTTTTTTTAGTATTTAGTCATAATTTGATTCTACAATCTTTTATTTGATCTTAGCGGATGCTCAGATTTTTTTTTTATTATTTCAAATTCAATTCTCTTGACAGTTTATTCTAATACTGTAATATCTAATCTCTTTATGCTGACGGATCTTCATTCAGATCTTTGATATACTGACTTTACTGTACCTAATAGATAGAGTAAAAACATCGCGCTAAACAATTTTACACTAATTTACCCGTCGGATTTTGTCATTTGGAGTGCATTACTATAAAATGGTTGTAGTAATTGTTCAGGTAGATGAGTTGTCATTGATTTAAGTAGAATTAAAATCTAAATAATTAAATTTCGAATTAATTAGATAATAGCAATTGAAACTAACTCGTTCTGGTAATTTTTTATTAATTTCTTCATTATTAATATCAAATCCAATTTGTGTTGGATTAAATACACAAGTTAAAATTAATTTTGTTAAATCATTACTATAAAATGAACTATCAATTGCACGTTTTGTATCATGTGGATATTTTGACCATATTGCTGTAATAAAATTAAGTAGACGAACAATCACTGTACATTTCGCACTAAATATATAATTAAAAATAAAAAAAATGAAAAACAAAAATCAAGTTCTCTTACGTATCAAATTGACGAACATCATTTGGAGTAAATACATATGATTGACTCGAAGCTGGAAAATAACTAACTATATTATGTAATGTATTCATCGATATTTTTGATATAAAGTATGATAATGATGTAATCAAACGACTTTGTTGATTGTTGTCTATAATAATAACATAAATTAATAGATACTGTTATCTTACTAAACTATTCAATTTTAATTAATTGACCGATTACTAATTAATTAACTAATTACCAATTAATTAACTAATTACTAATTAATCAATTAATCACTAATTAATTAACTAATTACGAATTAATCAATTAATTACTAATTAATTACTAATTACTAGTTAATCAGTTAATTACTAATTAATCAACTAATTACTAGTTAATCAGTTAATTACTAATTAATTAACCAATTACTAATTAATTAACTAGTTAATAACTAGTTAATTAATCACCAATTTAGCTAATTACTAATTAACAAGTAGTTAATTAACCAATTACTAATTAATAAGTAGTTAATTAACCGGCTAATTACTAATTAATTGATCGAGTTAATGATTTAATTAATTAAGTAGTTTATTAATTTCTGTGATGAACTAGTTTTACAATTTAAAAGAAATTAATCGTACTTGTCAATTAATTATTAGAATTATTGAATTATAGATATGTTAAATGAACTAATTCAGTTGTATCTATAACATTTAAAGTTTCTGAACTTACCTTGAAATAGAAGAGGATTGAGAAAACCTTGTGAAAATACCCATGTATAACAATCTAATGAAGCAATAAGTGTATCAAGCCATTGATAGACAATTGGAAGAGAAAATGTTTCACTTATATCAGTTAAACATGCTTGATTTGCTAAACTTGCTTTAAATCTTGTTTTTTTATCTTTACTAATCGTACCTTCAAATCTAAAAAAAAGAAAAAAAGAAAAATATCTTATTAAATCTCAATTTTCTTGAAATTATATTTTTACCTTTCAATAAAATAAATATTTCCTTCGGATTTAATTTTTAAATCAAAATATTCACGTATTGATCGAATACCTTTAAAAAATTAAATTAAATTATTTTTCATTGACATAATAAAATATTTCATACCAGGTAAAAGTGGAATAAATGTACAAACAAGTTCAATACATTTTCTTCTTGATTCTGTTTCAATTCTTCCGCATTGCCGAAGTAACCATCGAATAGTAACATCAAGTGATGCTTCAGCCCATGATCTAAAAATTTATCAAATTAAAAATTATTTTTAAAGAAAATATAATGTTTACGGTGGACGATGTCGTTTTGGTGTTTCTTTAATAAATAAATTTGCTTTTTCTTTTATTATTCGTTCTATATGAGATAAAGCTCCTATTGCTTGTTGTTGTGTACCTAAAAGAAAATGAACAAATCATAATAATTTAATAACAAAAAAAATCAATTATAAACTTACCCAAAGATGGATCATCTTCTTGAGCAATTGCTAAACTTTCAACAAATACATAAAGTAATTGAAGAGTATAAATATCAACTAATGTTTCTGATTCACTAAAATATTATTTTAAATTTAAAATAAAAAGGATAAAAAAAATAAAAATATCGTTATACCGATAGAGTGTATATATAGAATTCCATGCTAATGTTGATCCAAGTCTTTTAAAACTATTTGGATGTAATGAAAAACTAAGAATACGTTTAAGAATTGATGTAGCATTTTTTAAATAAGATGATTTATCATAACCACCAGCATGTTTAACAGTCCATTTAAGAAATTCTTTTAGACAAATTCCACTAAAATCACGTATTGATGCATTACGACCAGATATCATACCATTCTAAAATAAATAAAAATTGTTTCATAAGAAACTTATAAAAAAAAAGTTTTAAAAACCATAAATGTATCAAGCATTGACATTGTTTCAGGATTTTCATAATTTTGATTTTTTGTAAACCAATGTATCATTTGAATCATAAATGTTGTAAATAATGTTTTTGTAAACTAAATTTTTAATACAATAGGTTTTTGTTTTTTTTAGAAAATACAAATTAAATTCTATTACTGTATCTGAATCACAAGATAATTCGAGTATAGCAGGAAATAAATGTTCATAGAGTTTATCATAAGAAGCCTATATAAAAAAAACGAACAAAATACTTATTTTTTTGGATGATATTAAAATAAAAACCGACCGCTGCACTACTTCGATTATTTGCACTTTTTCCAATCATATAAAGCATTATTGATTGAAGTAATTCACATGCAGTAATTTTTGTTTGACGATCAGAACTATGTAATGCTAAATCAACAATACGAGGTAGAAATATATCTAAATTAAATTATAAGGTTAAACAAAACAAAAGAAAAATTTCTTATTATACCAAGATGAATAATAGGTTTTATATCATCAAATGGTACATGAAATGTTATATGATTTTCATTATCCCATGCTATAGCTTCTTTTATTAAATGATTTGAAGTATCATCAATAAGATAATGATTTATACGATTGCCTAATGAACCAAGATATTTTAAAATACGAAATTGTACACGACGAATATCACTATCTTCAAAAAGCTATGAAGAAAAAAAAATAAAAACTACTATAAATTATTTCATAAAAATTAATAAATCTAATTTGAGATAATTGTAAACAATAAATTTCTTTTCTTTATTTTTAGTTAAAATATGTTTTTTAATTTTGTTTAGTTGACGAAATCTTTAGAATAAAGTTTATCATTCGAAAAAATTTACTATATTAGTAATAGATTAATTTAACGAGCTTTGATACTCAACGAAACTACTATTTTCCTTAAAATAAATATTACATGATTAGAGATATGTCATTTTTTTTCTTTCTTTGGGCTAATCTCTCTTGAATTATAAGAAATTTTTTTTTTCATTTAGTTCTGTTCCTATACATCTCAAGCCTAGACTCTAATCTAAATAGAATATTCAATTTATTTTTCTCTATTGAAATTATTCGAAATATAGCACACTTTTCGACTGATTTAAAGTATGCGATGCTGCCAATTAACAGTTTCGTTAGCTTACTATATTTTTTTTTACAACTAGAAATAGTTGAAATTCAAAATAGAAATCTGCTCTGACTTTAAGTTCTTTCGTCTCGCCAATCAATTCAACTTCCAATAGAGAATGACTAAGCACATACAAGCCACAGTGATGGGCGTATGTCATAAATTAGTTCGTATGCTGAGTGGTAAGCATTATCCTACACAAAATGCTAGTAGTGGTTTATTTAGGATCGTTCCATGTTTGGCAGGTATGTACCTAGAAATTTTCTGAAGGGAGGGCCCAAAGTCCTTGGGGGGGGGGGGGGGGGAGTACCATGGGAAAATTATAAAAATTTGCTGGGAAAAAAACGTATACCTGTATCCCCTACAGCAGGGGCTTACTCAGGGGGCCCGGGCACTCCCCTCAGCCAAAAAAACACCTGGAGGGGAGTACGGGTAGAAGATTTTTTCTGAAAACAAAAATTAATTTTTCTGCTAGTGTCTAGCCCCATAATGAGTCGGGCACCCCCCTCAGAAAATTCCTGGGTACGCCTCTGCCCTACCGGCGTCTTCAGTCCTGAGAGGGGGGGGCGAGCCCCATGGGCTCTCCTCCTTCGGTATGTGCCTGATGTTTAGTAACGGCTATATATTTCGTTTACTTCCTCAATAAAATTTCGGTTAACAATTGTTTTTTAATTCTAACACATATTTTACAAAACAAGTGATTTTCTCATTTAGAAAAGAATTCATTTTAATTGTACTTTCAGTTTAATTGTCTATGTAGTTTTAATATTGAAATGTTTTTCTTTTTGTTATATAAAAATACATACATGTTTTATTTGTTTAGTTTTTTTAAGCATTCGTGTTGGTAAAACACGTTTAGTTTTCGAATTTAAACGTGTTTTTTCTTGTAATGATGAAACAACAGCTCGAACATTAACATCATCACCTAAAAATTATTAACTAATTAATTTATATTTATTTATTTTCAAAAATTTTACCTTGATCATATGATAAACGAAGAAAATCATCAAGATAAGGTAATATTTGATTATAAAAATTCGGTAAATTTAATGATATTGATTTTGACCATCGTTCAAGACTATTTATTGTTTGTTCAGCTAATGGTAAATAAGTTAAACCAATACTTAACGCAAGCTAAAATAAATAATAATAATTCTTTGTGTGTGTGTGTGTGTGTTAATTTTACTTGAATAGCTGGTACATAATCAGCAAAATCATAATCAATACATTCTGATGGTAATGAAATAATAAATTGTAAACATGATACAAGTAAATCATCACGATATTGTTTTTGACGAGAAAGTACTTCATGAGCAAATCGTCGAACAAGTGAACAAACAGCTGTAATTTGTTCATTTTCATTTATATCAATTTCCATCATTTCAATACCAGCACGTGTTGTTGTTGTTGTTTCTACAGAACGATTTGACTAAGAAAAAAAGAAAATTTAATAATAAAAAATTTTTATAATTATTTTTAATTACTTTAAAATAATCAAGTTTTAAACAAATATTCATAATTAATGTAGCAAATCGATATATACCACTAACTAATGGATATCTAAATTAGAAATATTTATTTAATTAATATCAAAAAAACAAAAATGTAAGAATGATATAAACAAACTTTGTTGATGTAGCAATAATATCATATAAAAATCGAAATATCCATTTTTGAAATAATTCTGGTGTTTGATCTGGTAATAAGTCTCTGTAAAAAGAAAAATAAACAATAGATTAATCCTTTGCTCTCGAATGTCCTCTGATGAAGAAATGAAACATGGAAAAGCAACAATGGAGAGAGATCCAAAACTTAGACGCGCGGTTTCTATTTCACTTATCACAAACTTCAATTTGCTAATATGTAATTCAATCACATGCAGTATTGCACAAGGATAAGAGCAGTATATGAAAAATTAGGATTAATTCCATGAAATGGATTCATAAGTGATCTCATTGGTAAACGTCTAAAATTTATATGCTCAATCAGCAGGGTTTACTAAACATGTGTATTAATACCAGCGTAAAATCCTGGCTCCGTTACTCCTATGAAGTGAAAAATCACTGAAACTATATGATCCACAACTACCCAGAACGATGATTTCAGCCTTCGAATACTGCAGGAAGACATCGAAAATCGACGAAACATAGAAGCAGTATTCCAGTTGGGAATTTTCTGGATTTTTTTCCGATGATTTCTGACCGGTTTCTGCTGGAAAGAGTAGGAATTGGCTGGAATCCATCGGAAAAAACCCGAAAAATTCTCGATCGGAATACTGCTTCCATATTACCGGCCCGTACTTCTCGACCTGGGTGACTTTATGTTGGTTTTCTATCTTTGAAAAGTATGATGAAAATAAAATTTTCTCTTAGAAGTCTTTGTCTATTTGTAGGCAAAATATATCCTGGAGATTTGTTGTGTAATTTATACCAATGGAAATGTTTACTAGTGAATTAAATATATTTCACAAAACTATACTTATATAATTATTTTATTAGTTGATCTTCTGTTTTACAAATAAAGAAAAACTTACTGACAAAAATCGACAAGATTATAGAATATTTGAAAATCCATTGGTTTTACAGGTCGCATACCAAAAACAGGATCACTCGTTGCAATTTCATCATTATTTTCATCCTAAATTTATAATTATATTCGAACAATAAAAGTTTAAAATTTTTCTTTACATCTGCTTTTTCTTTTTCAACACTTAAATCAAGTCGATCAATAATATGTAAAATTGAATCAATAATTTCATCATATAATGATACAAGCATATTTTGTCGATCAAATATTGGATATGCACTTGTATCGAATTCCTTTAAATAAAATAAAAATAAAGCTTTCAATAAACAAAAAAAAAGCAATTTAATTACTTTTAATGAAGTAACACTTAAAATTGATCTCCATAATGGAAGATAATTTTCATATGTAATTGTTTTTCCAATTGATAAAAGAGATTTAAGTTTATCTTCTGATACATCTGGTTCATAATTTTCTAATTGTTGTTCAACAGTTGATTTTAATGGATGTGAACAACAACGAATAAGTGTTTGAGTTACTTAAAAAAAAAAACAAAAACCAATGTTTAATTATTAATAAAAGAAATCAATATTCGAAAAAAACATTAATTACCAATTCGTGATAAAAATGGTTTATATGAATTTGGTTTTGTTTGTAAAGCTAAAATCATTTTAATAACAGATGAACATGTTGTTGCTTGTGGTTTTGGTTGATAACGTGGATAATAATCAATTGTCATTACAGTTAAACGTTCAAGTGGACCAAGAAATTCTTCACCAATCTACAAAAAAAAAAACAAAATTAATTAAACCTTAATTTTTCTTTATTTTTACATTTGTCATTTCAATAATAATAGCTGAAAGTGCATCAATTAAATTAGGTAATCCATAAAAACGTTCATCAAATATATCCATTGCTTGTGATAATGTTACTGTTGGCATTGCTATTTGTTCACAACGTTGAATAAGACCAACAAACATAAATTTAATATCTTCTTCTGTACCATAAAGTTTACAAGCCTATACAATAATAAAAGCAAACAAAGCAATTATTCATATTTCATATATTTTCATATTGGAAAATGAATATACAGATTAGGATTGAGAAACTCATTCATAGAAAGATTCTCTTGAGTGGACTATAGAACATCTACTATAAGTAAGTGCACATAAGTTTTGCTGTAGTTACTATTATTTTCAAGTTATTCAATTAGAAATAAATCATAGTGTACTGATGGGTTCTCTCGATTATGATGTGCACAGGACAAGATTTTCTCTCCTGTCCTGTCCTGCTAGCTATCTCGGTTCTGACGGGCGGCAGGACAGGACAAAAATAAAAATCTTGTCCTGGCGGGCGGCAGGACAGGACACCAGGACCGTCCTGTCCTGTGCTCATCTCTAGTGCACAATATACAATTTAAATCATCTAACTTATATTTTCAAAAAATAGTAAAACTTCTTGTTTATAGAATAATCTTACATTAGCAAAAATTCCATAACCACGAATTCCCATTGCTAAATCTCGAATTTCTAATTCTGGTGTATCAATTTTATCTCGAAATTCTTTAATAAAATATTGAAAAACTTGTACAGCACGACGACGTTCTTCTGGTGTTTTAACATTTGTTTCTTTTAATGCATTAGCAACCTTAAAAAAATGTAACATAAAAATTTTAAAAAAATTGTTTTAATTTTTTTTTGGTTTTTACTCCAAGTAAAAATGTATCATATGCACGTTGAGCTACTTTTTTTACATCATAATTATCATGTGCATTCCATGCTCGTATACATCGAAGTATTTCAGGATAATCTTCATAAAGATATTCAGTAAATAATGTTGAATGTTGTGCAAATAATTCAAGACCAGCTAAAATATAAAATAATGTTTGTTTTTTTTTTTTTGGGTTTTATTAATAATAAACAAAACAAAAATAGATTTATTCTACCTTTAACTAATGCATATCGATTTAAATTAGTTTGATCTTGTGTTTGTATTGCTCGTGCTGCATAAATATAAATACGTTTTAAATCTGATTCACAACGTATTCGTTCTTCATTATAACGTTTTTCATCTTCTTTAGTTTTACTTCGTACTATAGGTGGTGGTGGATTAGCTATATTCAAATAAAAAGAAATAAGAAAATTTTGATTTAGTACTTTTCGTAATTATAGAAATAAAAAAAAAAAAGAGCTTTACCAGGTGTTGATGATGGAGTAAAATTTACAAGATAATTAACAAGACCTTCTATTGCACCTGCCGCAATTAACATTTCAAATTTAACATCTTTGACTAACTAAAAAATTATTAAAATTTTTATAAGGAAATTAAAAAAAAAACGGATATTTTTAGAATATTCTAATCTTGTTTATAATCAAATATGATTGTAGTGTCATCTACAGTTGAATTTTAAAAGTTCAACAAAACAATAAGCGAATTCAATTATATTGAACTGTCACTTGAGATGGATGATACTTTTTATTTATTATGTTACTAATTGATATTCTTACTTGTTCGTGTAAATATTTTAAATATTGACCAAGTAAAAGTGGATCTGCATATTTTTTCATATGTTCTGGAAAAAATTTACATAATAGACCGAGAAACGCTAAACACAATCCTTTGACTAAATATGAAAAAAAACAAAAACAAAGCAAAACTCTTAATTTCTTTCTATTATAAAAATAATCAATTAACTTGTTGCTGTCGCTTTTGAACTTTGAAGACCAATTTGATCTAGAAAAATTGTAGCCATTTTATCAACTTCATTTTGCATATCTGAAGAACCGGCACTTAATTCCATTAACTAAATCAAGTATTCTTACATATAGAATACGAATAATTTTTAATATTTACTTGTGATAAAACAGGAAATATAGTTGCTCTTACATCAGATGCATTATCGACATTAAAAATTGTTAATAGAACTGTTTTAAGTTCAATAGCATGTGGTAAAATTTTTACACCGGCACTTTCAACAAAAAATTTTAGAAATTGTAGAATTTCAACTTTAGTTTTTTTTAACTAAAAAAAATTAAATTTTCTTTTTGTTTCGTTTCTTATGCTATTGAAAAAAAAATATATATATTACTTCAGTTTTTGACGATGAACGTCGAAGAAATGTGAGAATATTCTTTTGACCACAAAATAAAGCTGATAAACACATAGCTTAAAAATTTGAAAACAAAAAAAAAAAGAAACATTTAATTAGATTTTTTTTTTATTGTTTCGTTTTTTTTTTCTTTGTATTATATGCATCACCTGTTTGCATTGGTGATGGATGTTCAGAATAAGCTTGTGCAAGATCAGCAACAATTATTGATGATTGCTCATCAACATCTGACATGTCACGAAGACGATCAAGATTTTCATGTAATTCAATAATATAATTATCAAAATTCGAAGCCGATGAACTATCCGTCATTTTCTTTTGTTTTATTGAACTGAATAATATTTTCACATGAAGAAAAAAAAAAAAAAAAGAAAAACCACCTTTTTTAATAAAATGGTATTATTGGTTGATTGTGCAATAACATTGAAGAACGAATAAAAAATTTCTCGACAACCTCTTTAATAATATTTATTCTTCTAGAATTTATAGAGGATAGAACTAAGCAAAACTATTTTATTGAAATTTATTAATGTCGTTACAATAAACGATCAATTTAATTGTTATGAATAAAAACTAAGAATTAATGACAAGAAAAATTCAATTTCAAGTTGTTTATTCATCAAGTTTTGATGAACAACATCCAGCTAATGAATTACATCATCAAGGACCATTTGTAAATGGTTGGCAAAGTAGTCGACTTTGTTCCTATCCACAAGAACTTGTCCTTCAATTTGAAAATTACGTACGTTTAAAACGTGTTCAATTACTTTCTCATCAATATCTAATTGGTAATTTTAACCTTTTTTTTTTTTTTATTTTCCAAAATTTTTCTTAAATTATTTATTTTATTCATTGAAGCATCAAAAATTGAATTTCTCATCGGTGATTGTTCATCTGATGAAAACGTAAAACATGAAAATGCACGTTATACTCGTTTAGGGTAAAAAATTTAATATTTAATATTTTTTGAAAATATTTCTTTTTATTTTTTTTAGTTATATTGAATTATCAAGTAATGAACGAACAGAATTTAAATCTCGTGAACTTAAATCAATACATGTCGATGCTGATGGTTTATTTTTAAAATTAATTATACATAAAAATTATACAAATCGACATAATCTACATAATCAAGTAAGAAGAACATATTATAATAAATTAAATTTATACAATTTTCTAATAATAGGTAAGCATTATTGCAATTAATTTGCTTGGTAATGATATTGATAAGGTAAGAAAAATTTTCTATCATAATATATTTTTTTTCTTTTAAAGAAAATTAATTTATATAAGTTAAACAAAAAAAAAATCTATTTTATTAAAATCGAATCTAATTCAAGGTCATTCATGACACTTTTTATTCTTGAAAAATTTTCAATTTCTCCATCGAAACCAAATTTTTCTTTTTGCGTTCTGTTAGAAAGACATTATTTAAATTGTTTCAATAAAAAAGAAAAAGACGTCATAATTATATCTACAATGTTGAGTGTTTCGAATCATTAATGATTCCATCAAGAACTATATAAAGAAACAAGATCTAGGTCAACATTTTACAATAAGATACAGTACATATCAAGAGGTAATACCGAATTAGTCCTCTTGGAATTTGTGATTATTGTACCATGTACTATATGTTTGTATTCTCAAAATAGGTATTCGTTTCTACAGAAGAGAAAATCTAGATAAAACACTGCTTGTAGAACTCTCTATAATCATTTAATTTTACATATTCTTCCGATTAGCTATGAACAGAAGGATTTTGAAAAAGTCAGTTAATGGGAAACCTGAAGAAGTGATATCTATTGAATTCATGTATGTATATAATTTTTAGACGCATGAAAATCATGATGAACCATTCGATTCGAATTCAAATAAGTAAATGAACATATTAACAATGTTTTGTTTTTTTTTGTAATAATTGAATATGATTTTTATAAGATCGGATCAAATATCAATTGTTGATGATCTAGCATTTGCAATGTATCAAGATCCTGAAATAGCTGTGATTATTAAAAATTTAGATCGAAAAAAACAACAATATGTACATGGTAAAATAAAATAATTATTTCGTATAATTTTAATTAATTATTATAAATATTTTAGATGAAAATTTTGATCAAGCTGGAAAATTTAAACAAGCAATACAAGAACTTCTTAATGTAATAGAAAAATTCATTGAATATTCAAAAATATTTTCGATTTTTGTTTTTATTTAGATTGGTGAACGACTTGCTCGATATGAAGTTGAAAAACGACAAGCTATTGAAGTATGTTTAAAAAAGAAAATAAAAGATTTTCTTCGATTGTTAATGCAAGATGATTTCATTGATATAGCATATCATAAGGGGGGACAAAATCTAATTCGTTTTTTATTTCAAATAATGAATTTAATATAAATCTAGATGATTTATACTTGAACAAATACTGTCAGTTGTACAACATGGAAAGACTTTAATGTAACGTCCGGAATAAAAGATCTCTGAGTTTTTTAAGATTTTCAGTTGCAAAACTATGAAAACTTGTCATATTTTTGATGTAAAATAAACTAATTACAGTTTCGTTTTTTCCTGAAAATAAATTAATTGAGGCAGTAGGGATTTTCTAAAACGTTCGGCACATCGTCCTTACAAATGGATTTGATATTATTGATGTAGTCTTTTATTATTACATGCATGCTGTTGAACAATAGCAGAATAATATAATTTTTAGATACTTAACCAGGATTTTCCAGTATCCTGGATCTCTGTTAGAGAGCATGGGTCCTAAATGAAAACTTATGTACATTGATATTGAACTCAAATGATGAGTTTCTATCGAAAAAAATTTTGAATCAGAGTTTGCAAAAAAAATTAGCATTTTCCTGAGCCCTACCAGAAAATGTTTCACATCTTTAATGATATGTTGTTTTCAAGAATGCCATCGAAAACTACATCAAATTTCATCGACAGATTTCAAATTTCATTTAAAAAAATTGATCCGTTCAGAAGTTATGATGTTTTTAAGATTCGAGACGTTTCGAAAAAATTTCACCAGGAATTGAAAACTGCACAACTTCTGAACGGATCAATTTTTTTAAATGAAATTTGAAATCTGTCGATGAAATTTGATGTAGTTTTTCGATGGCATTCTTGAAAACGACATATCATTAAAGATGTGAAACATTTTCTGGTAGGGCTCAGGAAAATGCTAATTTTTTTTGCAAACTCTGATTCAAAATTTTTTTCGATAGAAACTCATCATTTGAGTCCAATATCAATGTACAGAATTTTTCATTTGGGACCCATGCTCTCTGATGGAGATCCAGGATATTGAAAAATCCTGGTTACGCCACTATTTGAGATTTGTAAATATTTCGTGAGAAAAAGTCAGAAAACAATTTCTTGCATTCGAATCAGAACTTTCTTTTATTTTCGAGCTTTATTATCGGAGAAATATATAAGTAAAGGGTCCTAGTTTGTGAACAAGGAAGTAATTGACATAAAGATATTCGTAATATCCTAGACTGACTAAAATATTATCATTTCAAACATTCGAAAAGGTTTTCTATCCATTACGACAGATCTAAAACTGAAATTCACCACTTTTAAATTTATATTTTGAATAAATCGAAAGAATCTTTCATCGAAGTTAATTCTACAGAAATTCAAATGAATAGACCATTCTCTAAAGAATTACTAGTGTTACTGGATTTGTTATCGCATGATGAAATCTTAACAAATTAATCATTTCTCTCTAAATACTCAAATTATAAATTTAAATATGATGAATTCCTTCATAAAAATATCTATTATTCAATTTTAGAATGAAGATTATGAAGTAGCAAAAGTAAAAAAAGAAAAAATTGAACTTTATCGTGCTGAAACATATAAACAACTTCAAAAACTTAATTTACTTGATATTGTTATTGTAAGTAAAACAAAAATTTTAAAAAGATTTCATTTCTCTTTCTTTTTAATCTTATAATCTCATATTATAAATAATAAAAAAAAACATATATATATATATATCTCCATAGGAGGGTGGTGAAGGTACCGAATTTTTAAAAAAATTACAGGAAAGTAAATATAATGAACAACAACATGATGATCATGAACAAGAGATAGAAATAGTTAATATGGTAATTTGATAATTTTGCATAATTTGTATTGATTTATTATTTCACATTGTAAAATATTATTACAAGAGTTTTCTTTATCTTTAATCAATAGCACTTGTTTGCATGATGTTTTTTTGTTACATTCACTTTGAAAAATAATAATACGTTTTGTTTTTTTTTTTTTGTTTTATTTTATTTTATTAATTTCTAATCTTTATTTTAGCCATCGCGTCCATCAAAACAACAAAATCATGGTAAATTTTTAATTGAATTTGTTTTTTTTGTATTTATAAATTTATTTAGTTCGTACACGAAATCCAATTCGAAATCGTCGTTCATCAGAATCAAATGTTTCTTATGGTATACAATCAGCTTCACATGAAGTTTCAACATCACCAATACAATCTATTACAAATACAACACAACAAACAAATATTCGAGTCAATGGTACTAGTTCAAGTTCACCAGAATATCAAAAACCACCAACTCCATATGAAGATAAAATTATTCCTACATTACGTAATCGTAATCGTGTAGATATTGGACAATTACAAGGACCATTAACAGTAAATACTGATATAAATAAAAATAATAATGATGAAACAGAAAGTATATCAGGAAGTATAGCAAATATATCAACAAAAGATGATGCAACAGCTGAATTAAATCAAGCTGAAATGATTGAAGCAAATCAAATGATGATTGTATTCGATAAAAATTTGGTAAATATATTTTCAAAATATTTATCTAGAGCAATTGAAAATAGTAGAAATTGAAAATATTTTATTTCCATATAAAAAAAAAACTTAAGAAAATTTCAATTAAGAAATATTTGTTATGATATGTCATAAATAACATTAAATCATATTATTTTTTAATAATGTTTTCTTCATTTATTCTTTTCTTTGTGTATGTTGATACAGAGATGGACAAAATCGCACCGCGCTTCCCCGCGCCACTGCTCGCGCCTAGGCGCTACGCACATCTCTCTTTCTCTTTGCTCTGCCAATCAGTTTCTCAAACTCCACCGAATACCGGGATGCTCTAAGCATGCGCTCATCGAAGCTCAGATTAGTGTAGCGTAGGCGTGAGCAACGGCGCGGTGCGACTTTGTCCATCTCTGTGTTGATATATACTTGTCTTACATTTACATCTAAATTAGAGCTTGTCAAATATAACATATATAGATTTGAATCATACCCAATTTTGAAGATACCAAATTCAGTGAAATTTACATTGTAAAGAAAAGATTTGTCTTCAATTTTCTATTACGGAAATAAAATACTTTCATCATTACTTTTCTATTATTATAAAAATATTTTCTTAAAATTCGTTTTTTTCTTTTTTTATAAGATTGGTAAACTTTATCATCGAAATCATGCACAACGTGAAGAAGCTTTAGATGAAATTTATCAAATATTAAGTAAATTTTCTGGTGATCAAGAAGATGCTCGAGCATATTTACGTGCTGGAAGTTTTGTTTTAGCACGAATGTTTCGTGTTGATGTACTTGTAACATTTTTACATTCACTTAAACTTTTTCATTTATTAATGAATGATTATATTCGACGAAATTCTATACAACGACAAGATATTATTACAAGTTTAGAACGTGTTTTACCTGTTCTATTACAACGTACAGGTGATTCAAATGCTCGTTTAAGACAACGAGCACAAGAAGCTATTATTGAATCAGCTTCTTATCCAGAATTAAAACCATTACATATTATACCACATTATTGTGTTTATCCATTTAATAAAACATGTGCACCAAGATTAGCTATAAGTCGATGTGAACTTATTGAAGAATTAATGAAAGTTTTAGATGTTAAAAAAGGTGAAAATGGTTTAAATGTTGATAATATTAGTAAATTTTGTGCACAAGCAATTGAACATAATGGTAAATAAAACTTAAGAAATTTTTCTAATAACATCAAGAAACAATTGTTGAAGTACATTTTGGAAAGTGTGTTAGTATTAAAGACATTTAGTCGAATTTCTATAGTAAAACAAATTGTTTTTTTTTCTTAAGTAAATTTTTCCTATGATTGTGAAGGATTCAAAGCAGTGATTCTATTCGACGAGTTAGCATTATTCGAATTTTTTTGTACGAAGACTTATGAAAGATGATATCTAAATCAGTAATGAATATAAAATGATCTCGAAGAAAATTCAATATATTGTCTTTTTTTTGTTTTTACAAATATTTGAAAACTATGAACTTGTGTCTTTGAGTTTCATAGGATGTTTTTTAAATCGTAGGCACAAATGAAATTATATGAAACAGAACTTTAAAAAACATTTTTAATACTATTAAACGAAGTTAACGAATATCATTTTGTTATTTCCATATTTCTTTTTCAATGGAATATCCTATATATATTTGCGATTCGTGAATTAATCTGTAAAATGAATAAATATTAACATTTCTAATGTTAAAGTCAGCTGTACTCTTACGTTAGTTTCATTGAACTTTCTATGTTAATCTTTGACATAAATCAATCGTATAGTATTTTATCTTTCTTATTCTATATAATATTTGTTTATCTTCTTAGCTGGTGAAGTACGAGAATTGACTATCAAAATTTTACTCAGTTTATATAAGGTATGAAAATAATTGAAATAATTTATTTTGTATTATATTTTTATGAATATAGACTCATGGATCAATTGTTAAACGTTATCTTCCACAAGATAATGATCAAACACGTCGAATTAAAAAATATCGTGATATGTTTGAAGCATTCGATCGAATAGATAGTCAAACTGATAAAGTATTTTAATAATATGAGAAATAAGTTTTACATATGAAAAAAAAAAAATTCGTTTTGTTTTTTTTTTAAGGCAACAAATAATCTTTCATTAGATCGTGTAAAAAGAACAAGTGAACCAGCTGATACATTAAAACGTGATATACCAAAACAACAACATGTATCTCGTGAACAACGAAAATCTGTAAAGAAAAATATTTTAATATATTTTTTTTTATAAAATTTTATTTTTTATTTTAGTTTGATGCAAAATCTTCAACACATAAATCTCGTACACCAACTCGATTTGATCGAAAAACACCAACAATGAGTATGGCTGATGAATCAGATTTTACTCCAGAAAAGTAAGATTTTATTTTATTACATGTCATTCCCAAAAAAAAAAAAAAAAAAAAAAAAAAATTTCGCTGCTGTTAAAAATGAAAAGTTTTTGTATTTCAAGAAAAATGTTATTCAATATGAAATTAATTCCTATGAGATTCAAATCGAATAAAAACTATCGGTAGACTCTTCGGTATAATATGCATTATATCAGTAGCATTCGCCAGTAACTCAAATAATCGGATATCTTGTGACTACCACTTTATCACAATATGTTGATAGTCATTCTATGATCGGTAGTATGAATATCTGGAAGACGGTAAAGAAAAAAGTTAGATATAGTGGTCGCTCACTTCGGTACATGATATTTCGTCCCATACAATTCGTGCTACTTACATTTCGTTCCTTTACTATCCGTCCCATTTATATTTCATCTTATAATTCTACACCAAGATCAATTTCTACAGTTATTGTTATTTAAAAATAGATTTCGTCTAAATTTTATCGTGTTCTTTAGACTTATTCATTTATCAAAAATGATTTTGATGATGAAGATTATCCTCTACTTGATTATTTTGAACGAGTGTAGGTTGATCAAAAGAGAAAAGAAGAAGTCTGTGTCATTTTAGACTTATGTGTTTGACGTATTTAATAGCATATAACACTACTTTAAATAGCCGACGTCATAAACTAAAATTTAGTTTTATAATTATAAAACATTTACGAGAGAGTTCTACAAGACTTGTCAAGATCTAATAACGCTGTCGAGAGATAACACCATACATTCAACAATTGTGTATCAATTAAACATCTTTCTATAACTAAACTTGCAAAATATATCCAGATTCAAGTCTCAATATTGAACAACTTCGTGTAGATGAACACCCAAAAAAAGAAAATTTATGCAAATCTTCATGCACGATTGAAAAGAGTCGCACTGCCTTATGATGTAAACAATATTGAGGAATATTGAATTCGCATTACTATGAACTTGGAAATAAGCACTTGAATTTAATTTAAATGAATTTTATTTCATATTGTTGTAATGTAGATGAATACTCACAATTTGGGACGAAGTGTAGGAGTACCTCAGATGTATATTCCTAGACTCATCGTATGAAGAAATGTTTGCAATTAATCAATCGTTTTTGAATTCGGAGTTTATGCTTAGTGTAAAATTCCATTGTAGTAGCAAATCGTACTGTCTGTAAGGAAAATCTCAGATTGAAATATTCTCATTTGATTTGATAATATGTACCAAATCAGATACTAAAATAGCTGCTGCTAATCTCAAAATGTTCATCAATCGATATTGTAAAATTTTCACAAAAAATAAAATTTATCAATTTCAATTTTTATGTGCATATTTTTATTAACAACAGCTAAAATTTGAAGAGCGAAAAATAGTATTAAAAAAATATTCATATAAGCAAAAAACACATAAAAATAAAGTAAATAAAACAGGGGCGGCGCGAAGAGGTCGGAGCAGGGGGGGGCAGTCCTAAAATCGGAGAAAGTCAAAAAGTGTTCTCTAAACTGAAGTCTTCTTCGAGTCAGAATTTTATAATATACTTCTCCAAAATCGGAGAAAATCGTCTACTCATTTTTGTCCAAAATTGGATTTTTCCGGATTCATAGAAATATATTCAACACTATTGTATAAATTCGCAGAAAATTCAAGTTTGGAGAACATTTTTGGGCGATTTTCTCCAATTTGGGAGAAATATATTATACACGTTTCTCCAAAATCGGAGAAAATCCAAGTTTGGAGGAAACTATTAAAACTTTTTCTCCGATGTTGGAGAAATTTGTGTGATATATTTCTCGAAAATCGGAGAAAATCGCCTAAAAATGATCTCCAAACTTGAATTTTCTCCGATTTTTGGAGAAATTTGTGTAATATATTTCTCGAGAATCGGAGAAAATTGCCTGAAAATGCCCATTAAACTTGAATTTTCTCCGAATTGAGAGAAAACTATCAAGTATATTTCTCCAAAATCGGAGAAAATTGCTTTGTAAATTCTCCAAAATCGGAGAAATTATCGTAGTAAATTCCCCAAAATCGGAGAAAGTACCAGCCAAAATTTTCTGAAGCAGGAGGGGGGTGACCCCCCTATCCCCCCCCCGGTCGCGCCGCCCCTGAAATAAAATCGTTTAGATGACGCGAAACTGTAACAAATGACTGCTTTTTTTTTGGAATTGTGAACCCAAGACTTTTCTGAATTTTATCATGACAAATTTTAGTTTCAGATGTTTGGAATTAGATTAATTCGCTTTTTTTTTGTACATAGGAAAAAAATCACGAGTGTTTTAAGTAGAATCCTTAAAGTTCGAGTTCGACTCGACAGTTGCTTCTCTAATGGTAACAGTCAATTATAATCTCGTTCTTATACGATTACTATCAAAATATCCTCAGTGAGATATATATATATATATGGCGTGTTATTGTTGAATATAAATATAAGCAGAAAAATTATTTCATGTCTTCTGAGTATCTATCAAAAGGCATTAAAAAATCTTATTTGAGAGTATTATAAGTCTAGATTTGCTTGAAAAAATTTGAACCCGACGAGCTTAAGTACCATGATTATCAAGATTAGAGAACATGCCCGAAGCAAATACTTTGTTGTTAATATAAAAAGTAGTATTCTTGAAAAGTGAAAACAAAAATTTTGTCGACTACGACTTCATATATAGAAATTCATTTCTTTTTCACTATTTTCATATATATTTTTTAGTACATGTATATTTTGTGGAGAAAAAAATGATGATTTTATTCGTGATGGTCTTGAAACACATTATTGGGCAAATTGTCCAATGTTACGACGATGTCAAGAATGCAATCAAGTTTGTTTTATATATCTATTTTAATACATATTCGTTTTTTTTTTCCTAATAGGTAGTCGAAATAGGAATTTATATAGAACATTTATTACGTGAATGTGCAAAAAAAACTAAATATCAACAATGTTCTCGATGTACAGAAGCAATTGGAACAGATTTTGATGCTCATATTAAACTTAAAGAATGTAGTGAAGCTAAACCAAATACAAATCGTTGTCCATTATGTCATATGAATATACGTGAAGGTGAAAAACCATGGCGTGAACATTTAATGAGTATTGATGGTTGTGTTAAAAATCCTCGACGTCTTCAAGCATTAAAAAAGAGTAAATTGATGAAGTTTAAAAACAAAAAATACATTAATTTTTATTTTAGATAAAAATTCTCAACAACAAAAAGCTGTTGTTATTCCAACATCACAAGTTAATGTTATGAAAAAACAAAAAAAAGTTACAACAACTGTTAAATAAAATTTTTATAAAACATAATTAAAAGATTTTTCAATAATATTCTTGAACATTTTTTTTTATATAATATTTTTTTTTAAATTGTATCTCACACATATTTATGTTCCATTTGAATGACATCTATTTATCTTTTTTTTTTCAATGACCATCAATGAAACTCATTAAATAAGAAATTTTACTTATTTATGTCTAGACATTGTTTTTTTCATGTGTGTGTGTATGCCTAATTTTTTTTTTGTTTGAGAGTGATTGATCATTGTTATTTTTTATTTTGTTTTGTATGTTTTATGTTAATATATACACTTTGAAAATAAATTCCAGCTTGAAATTTAATTGATATAGATTTTATATTTTTGATATGAATGTGTTTATAAATATCAATGATAAGATTTTTGTTGTAAATAGAAAATAAAATTATCTAGAGTTGACATTTCAAATAATTCATAGAAAAGAAATAAAACAAAAAAACAAAAAAATAATATCGTAAATTTACAATTACGTCGTTAGTTTTATATCGCTTCATTAACTATGAGAAATGGTTCAGTTAATGGATGATAAAAATAGCAAGCTTTTAGATATACATATTAACGATCAATAGTAATACTTCGATGTTTTAGTATCGATCTCGTTCATTTGATATGTAATTATTTAATTTATTAAAAATGAATTAAATTTTCTATTTGAAAGATTATTTTTGCTTGATATTTACAAATGTAATTATCTATTCAGTTATAAAAAAAGAAACAAAATTTTCTTTTTTTTTTTAAAGCTTATATCAAATACGAAAATTTCTTCTAATAAAATAGATTCTAATACAATATTAAATTACAATTTAAGTCATATAAAAATAATTATATTCATAGATTTTTGTTGATTGAATAAGTTTTATTTTAAATAAATTTTTTTACATTCTAACATGAATATTAATTAGAATACGACTTAATGTTTATTATTATTAAAGAAGTTTACTTAACTTGTTAAGCAAAAAAAAATCCTCATAAAAACTATTTAAAATATATTTTTCTATTAATTTTGTTATCTTAAACATATATATTGCTTAAAACATATTAACATTTAATATTATTAAACTATTTTGAAATTCTTTTGGTTTATAAAAAAAATCATATTTTTATTTAAAAAAAAAAACTTTAGTTGAATAAAGAAGATTAGAGTTTTCATTAGGTAGATGAATGCATTCATTATAGAATATATAATTACAAAGAAAAAAAAGAAACATTTACGATGAATTTTAATTATTTTAAGATCATCTTTAATATCCTAATGATAGAAGTCATGTACCAGTGTTAGCCTTTTTCATATATAATTGTTCACAACTATATATTAACAAATCATACTTTTTAATAGATAATATAAAGCTTGTAATTAGAATAAATTTAAGAGTAAATACTTAAAAATAGAAAGTAAAATTTTAATAGATCATCAGTACTCTTTATATAGGACATGTTTAAATAATATCTCTTAATAAGTTATTCTATATTTTATTGTTCATATGTCATTATTAAGCATAGAATATTGAATTATATCAATCGTCTAGTTATAGTTTTTATTTGAACACTACTGAACTACTATAAAAAGTTTGCAAAACAACAAATGAATCCAAAAGTCATAACATAAACAAAGTAATGCCGTCAATAGATCATGCAATGATTTATTAATAAATATTATTCAAAAGCGCATTTCAAAAAAAAAAAAGGTCAGGCGATATATCAATATTGAATTTCTTTCTATATCAAGAATATAGTTTACAAGAAAATTTCTATCGTTAATATTAAATCAATGAATATTATATTTCAAAAATTCGAATGTGACTTGACATTTTTTTTTCAAGTAGAAAACATTTTTTCTTTCTTTTATGTTTGACCCTAATTATTGACAGATCGTTGGTATTGTATTCGTTATCCGGAAATTCTTGGCGTCGTCTTTAATTTTTCTAACAAGAATGTTAATTCAATCTAGCAACAAAATTACATATTGTTGAAATATATATATATTAATTCTTATTTTGTGCGACAAAATATACTTCTATGACATATTGAGTTCAAAAAGATAAAAAGAGAGAATTATTTAAACTGATTGACATAAAGAATATTAATTTTCAGTTTTCATTGAGGTGAACCAAACAAAAATGCGATTGTAGAAATGTAATCATTGTAAATAATGAGAAGGTAGAAAACGTATAGATAATCTACAATTAACAGAAACAGATTAGATTTTAAAGATAAGCATAAACTGTATATAATTAAGATGATGTTGAAAAGTACAATAGAAAAAAAGAAAATTATAATGTGAAAGAAAATTCATTTATATTTTACTATTAGATACTAAATTTTGCATTGCAAATAATATCTTATATATTATTTTCTATGAAATGTAGACAAAAAATGACATATGTCAACAAACATCTATTTGTAAACAATTATTTTATGAATGGAATATTTCATTTCATTTCTATTGAGTTCAACTAATAGTAAAAAACACGTGATTTAAATTAAATATTTATGAAAAAGTTATGTAAATTGAATTGAAAGAAAAAAAAAACAAAGAGAATTATGTTATAGTTTATAAGTATTCAGAATAGTTTTTTTTTTCTCATTAGACGAAAACAAATCTTCAAAAATGACGTTTTTTTTAATTTTTATTAATTTTATTTTATTTTTTTCAAAACAAACAGAATTACGAAGAACAAATATTAATCACAGGTTACTAAGTTCAGATTCATGTATAATTCCAAAACTACTTGTTCTTACTCGAGGTTGACTAATACTATTTTCTTCATAAATACCAATTGTTTCATTTAAATACATTGGTGATTGTTCATCAATAACAGATGATGTTAAATCAAGAACTAATGAATCTTTTGAATTTTTTTTATTTTGTATATTTTCTTGATGATATTGTACAATATGTAAATGAAAACGTACAGTTGGTTTACGTAATTGACATGAAAAATGTAATTTTGTATGAAATATATAATAAAATATTGAATTAATATGTGATGAAAATAAACTTAAAAATAAATAAATAAATAATAATATCATACGTAATGGTATTGAATAATATACAATAATAAAAAGTATATAATAAAATATTTTTATTGTTAACCATTTAAATGGTGATTGTATTAAACATAATATTAATGTAAATGAACATATATAAATAAGACGTATTAATGTTATTATTGTATAACAATAAACAATTAAATATTGAAATTGTCTTAAATGTGTTAATAATATTATTTGTTTATAACGTTCAATTGTTTTTTTTCGTCCATTATTATGTATTTCATTAAGTAATTTTTGATAATAATCTGTTTTAATATATGGAATTTTATAACGATATATTGTTGTTAAATAATAAATAATTAATATTAAATAAAATATTGAATGTATTAATGATAAAAAATTTGCTAAAAAAAAATTTCGTTGTCCAAATGTACAACGATGTATACGATATGAATTATTACCATAAAATGTTTTATTTTTAATATGACGACGAAAATTTTTTTTTTTACGTTTTGTACGATTAAATATAATTGAATTATGTTGACCAAATATATTATCATATGGAATTTTAATAAAAACATGCATTGTATCATCTTTTTCATTATGTATTATTTCTCCGGGATTATTTTGTCCTATTTGAATTTTTTCATAATTTTGTGCATATTTATTTAAATCAGTATAAAATTGTTGATAATCATTTAATTTAATATGATTTTTTCCATAAAATGTTATTGGATATTCTTCAATATTTATTTCATGATTTGATTCATTTAATGTAACTAAATGAATTTTTTCTATTTTTAAATGTGTTATCCAATTATTAACATAAATAACAAATAATAAACAAACAAATGTTAATGCACGTGAATGAATATTACCAGTATTTGGTAAATAATTATGTTTTAAAAAATGTCGAACTTTTTGACATCGTATTGCATATATAAATATTAATGTTATACATTGTCCTGCTTCGGATGATGCTTTTAAATAATAAGGCCAACGACATATTTCACCAAAATAATTTTCATTTAAATTTATTAAATTATACTTAAGTAAAATAATTGATAATAATTGAATAAAATCATAAAATAATAAAGAATATATAAATGGTATAAGACATGCAAGAAATATTGTTTTTGATCTATATAATAATATAATAATACTAGCTAATATAAAGAAACATATTATTATTGTTGAAATAAATAGATATTTAAATGATACTGTATTAAAAAATATTTCTTCAATATCATCAAAATATAATTTATAAATAGGTATTGTATTTAAATCTGAATTATTTGAATTCATGTAAATTATATTTTATATAATAAATAAAAAAAATGAAGATATTATCGACATTTATAATAAATATGAATGACCTCAGTGCTTTGTCATCATCATTATCATCATTTGAAATAATTTATATCAACTTGTTGAAAATAATTATTTTAATGATGCTTAGAATTTTGAACGACAGTTCTTTAAGTAAAATGTTGACAATGATCTGAAATAAATAAAGACAAGAGAACTTCATTTATTATATAGAATATTAAATATTTGATGTATAAATGACTTTTTTTGAAAATTTAAAAATAACTTTTAATAATTATGGAAAAATAAAAAGATACATAATAATAATAATAAAAATAGTTAAAAAAAAAAGGAAAATGACTATTATTATTTTCTAACTAGACAAAGATTTCTCGCTCTGCTTTTTTTTTTTCTTTTGTTTTAAATTTCTATTCATATGGAACTATCAAATCTTTATTTTTAGGTCAAAAATAATGAAAAAAAAAACGAACGTAATGAAACAAGAAAAAAAAATCTCTAGTTAAAAAAATCGTTTTCAAATGACTTATAGTCACGAGAATACGTAGTATATCTGTTTACTGATGTTTAAATCCGCTCTGTTTTTTTTAATGAAGGTTTCCAATGTCATTCTATGTTAATGAACAATGCTATGAAAGAAAAAGGACAACAATATATTTTAGTATTAACATATAAAATGGACACTCTTGTTCAATAAATAACACAATATGACAAAAAAAAATGTCTTATTGAAAAAAGAAAATTCTCTCAACTAAAACAAAAAAAAAATTTCCTACGCACTTAATTTAAACAGAACTAACTAGAAAAGAAGAAAAAGAAGAAGAAAAAAACCGAGAAAGCCAGATGATGACATGATTTTCTTTTTTTTTTTTTCAAGAATAGAAATACGAGATAGATAGACAAGATTGATATTTCAAACAAGACAACGAACGAGAGACGATGTCTTCTTTTCTAAGAAAAAGACATGTGAAACATCTAATCTTTGAACATATAAGACATATTACATCAAAACATAAAAGAAAATTTTGATAATATCACAAAATATAGATCAATTCTTAAATAAATATTATGTTAATAACAATAATATATATATATATATTATCTATACTTCTGGCTATACAATCACTAGTGTATTAAAAACAAACTAGTATTATTATTACTCACTGAGATTCTCCAAAGAAAAATAGTAATATATATATAGAGTGTATAGAGTTTTTCCTAAGGGAAAGACTTTACTCACATTTACTATATAAGATACGTTTTAGCAAAGAGAAAATAGGTGAAAAATTAGATTTCATGATATGAATTAATCTGAAAATTAGATAAAATTTCTTCTAATGTATTTGGACAATATTGAAAATCTTACGAGACGAAGAATTTATGATATAATAAAAGTCGATTATATGAGACAAGAGAGAAAAGGAAAAACTTTTCATGATGTCAAAATTGATTACGATCATTGTCCTGTTAAACAAAGCGTTGATAAAATCATAACGTCGAAACATCCGTTAATTATATACATTATTTCTAAATCCTATCTAGTACTCATAACAAAATAGAAGAAAGGTAAATAATTTAGAAATAACTCAAGAACATGAAAAAAGTATCTAGATCCAGTTTTTTTTCCTCGTTCTATGATTCTATGTTCTAGCCAATCAAGAAGTTGATTATATGATAGAAAAAGAAAACCGCTTCTAGATTTTCCTTTCTACTCTCTTGACTCATTTTCAAATTACCTAGCTCGTTAATAAATTGGTATTGTTTTGATGTCCATCTTATACAAAAAAAAGAAAACTAAAACACTTTTTTCTTTTCAAATGAAATTGACAAAGTTTTTCAAATCGAACATAGACTTATAGTGATTCACATATCATTCAAATTGATCTTTTATAGTATATTCTAATTGTCTGCTAACCCTGGCAAGTGAACTTTTTCTTTTTATCACCCAGGGTTTATCTATGTATATATATGCAAATATATTGTACTTTAATGAACTCTATGCTATGCATATACATGAATTAAATCAACAAAAGTTTTGCTTTTCATAGTCAAAATAGTATAGAAGTACTATACTCTTAATCAATATTTAATATCTTACAAGAAAATATCTAATGAATATATATATTTTTTTCTTTTATTCTATTTCTTTGTTTTGCGTAGAAATATTAAAAAAATAATTGATAGACAGTTTGTCTCTTTTTGTTTTTTTTTTTTTTATGTCTCTAAACTAAGACCTTAATATGCATGTAAATAAGGTCAATGAATTGAAACAATGAATTATAATACACTTACTTTCTTTTCTTCTAAAGACTTTTATCATAATGAATGAAAAGGATATTGTTTTATTCACTTGATAAATTCTTAACAAAACTCAACAGAATTTATTTTTCTGCTAGATACGTTTTATTTTTTGCTTGTATGACTTATAACAATGATTTTCTCTATTGATGAAGTAAGATAAAGAAGAACCGTAAAAAAAATTAAAAAAAGAAAGATGAAGATTTAAATAACAGTTAACATAATTAAAAATAAATGTATATATATATATATATATTGTAAAGAACGTTTAGTAATAATACAAATAAGTAATCTTAACCAATCAACATGCATACATGCACATTTTTTACATTAATAATAATAATTTGGTTGGAATAATTTTTACCAAATGCGCAATGCAAGTTAATCAAACAATCAAAGACAATAAGTTCGATATACAAACTCAATTATTCTTAACAATCAAGACAACCACACATCCGTTATACTCATTTTTTTTTGTGTTTCCTTTTTACTCGCTTACTAAATAGAACTAGTAGAACAGCACTTGGAACTCACAGAAGCAAACATTACTAATAGCACATTGGATTGATTTTTTTTGTATTGATTGAATTTCCTTCTTGGTTTTCTTTTCTTTTTTTTTTTTGACTGATGTCCGTTATTTATTCTCCTTTTTTTTTTGGTTGTGTCATATTGCGCACATTTATTCTCTATTAATCCATAGTATATGACATGAACATCATATGCATGTTTAATCTATTCGAATATGCAAAAAAAAAAACGAGTAGTTTCATGTTTGGAAGTGTTTTGTCATCAATATATATATATATGGGTCAAAGAAGAAATAGTATTTGATGTATAGATTACTTAAAATAAACATTGTTGGAATAAAAATTGATTAGATAGAAAGAAAAATCTATTAGTATGATCGGAAACAATGATTAATGATAAATCAATCTAAAAAACAGAGAAAACGAAAAAGACAAATAGTAGAATTTATTTAAATTATGATTAATTCTATAAAACTAAAATTTTTAATAATTACAAATCTATGGGAACATAATTTCTGGGCAGTAAAAAAATAGCCAAATGATCAGTAATCAATTCAAAAATGTTCAGTCTTTTATGTTAAAATATCAGTAAAAAATTAAAATTTCACAAATAAATAAGTAAAATTCGATTAGTAAAAAGTTAAAATTTGATCAGTAAAAAATTGAGATATTATCAGTAGAAAAATTAAGTATTATTTTCATAAAGATTAATTTGACATACGAGAGAAAAAAAGTAAGTAAAGAAACACAGAGTAAATAAGAAAATTCAAGAGGACATTAAGTAGAATTGTAGAGAATGACAATCAAACTATTGTACTAATAAAGCAGATTTAGCTTTTGCTAGTCAACCTCTTTTTCTTTTTTCTCCCTAATGGTACTACTTTTGCTGCTGGTAGTGGTTTGCAATATTTTAAACGAATCGTCATACCAACAATATGTTTGCATATATAATTCTTAAAGAACGCTGGACAGTTACATTTTGATTTTCTTCTACAATTTCTCCATCAGATGTCTCGCTGTCATATTGAGGAATTTCTATTACTTCCATATGTTTTACTTGTTCACACTCAGCTGATTGTCAAAGAAAGGATAAGAGCGAATAATGCATAGAGATGAATATCTATAAATTGTACGTATCATATGAACGACATAGAACAAAGACAGAATAAAAAAGTGAATCATACTAACACACATTTAGATAGTTTTTTACTTTATTCTTTTTTTTGAGTTATTGACCTTTACATATATTTAAAAGACCTAAGTAATTTAATAACTGACCATTTAAATTTATTAATAAAAATTTCATCATAATTAAGTAGTTCTATTAATTATAGTTATACAAGAATAAAATTTAAAGTCATGATTATATAAAAATCATATTGATGATACTTTCACATGTGCAAAAAAAAAAAGAACAAAATTTGACGATAAAAAAATCTTGAGAGTTTAATGAATATAAACCTGATTATAATCTAGAAAAAGATCATGAATATAAAAATAAGAAAGAAACTTTGTTGTTGTTGCTGTTTCTAATATAAAAATGAGAATTTATTCTATTCATTTTTCATTATGATTCGTTAAGAAGATTAATGTTTCTTCTTTAGTTTTAATTCAATTTTTACTATTAATGAATGTTTTTTTTATTGAAAATCTATTCTTTTTAAGAACATTTTGAAAATCAAAATTTCATATAAAACAATAATATGATATTACTTTAAAATAAATTAATCGATACTATCTGTAATTATTAAAACACAAGTTAAGTACTAAAAAAAAAAAGAAAATTTTATATTTAATTCAAACAGATAACATTAAGTAATTTTCTTACACTAACAACATATCAATTAATACAATAAAATGTTCTAATACATACTCTTCTACATAGATTTTTCTCAATATGACAATATCATATTGTTAAAAGTATTTTCTGAAACCAAATATATATGATTAAAAATTAAAAGCTTTTTATATTAATAGTTTGTATTTTATACCGAACATAGAAGACAAATCTTAATGGATTTATAATAAATTTTCAGGTCATGATATAATAAAATAGATTATTAATAAATATTAAGTAAATTAGAAAAATAAATTAAAAATGATTTTATGCAAAAAAAAGTAAATATGATACCATGAGAACATTATTTGTAGAATAAATGAAAAGGTCAAACAAACTTTTTAATCAATTTATACACCATGAATTGAGTTTCTTAGTTAAAAAAAAAAGAAACAAACAAAAATCTGTAATTGTTACTTATTAGTGCATGCTGATATAGACACAATTTGTTCCACTATATTCAAGTAATAATTATAATTATACTCTTGAATTAAAAAAAACTTGTTCACATGTACGTTCGATATCCTGTAGACTTATCATTTTTCTACTTCACATTTTGTTAGACTTGTGCATATATTTATTAATGTTTTAAACAACGAAAATTCGTAAATAATTAATAAATGTCGTTCATAAAATAAAATAAAGCAGAATAATTTATTAAATTTATTTATTTAATTATAATCATAGAGGTGAAAAATTTTAATTAAAGTATTCAAAAATAAATCCAAGTGTTTTTTTTTTGTTGGTTTTTCTTGTCAAGTTTTAATTCTAATAAATCAGATATGTCAAAAAACGACAGACAATTAAAACATCCGTTATTAATATTTTCTATTTCCGATTAATATAATTATAATTACATTTTATCTTGAAGAAAAACTATTTATAAAATCTTTCGATAGTTAACTATATAAAATAGTTCTTTTGACATTTTCACAAACGCCATCTATCAATAAGATAATTTTATTGGTGTCCTTAAATAACCAAAACAATGTTATTTCATCTAGTCGAAGTTTATATCACGTGAAATTAATCAAGAAAGATTTCAAAAGAAAAAAACAAAAATTAAAATTTTCTTCCAATCGATTTATTAAATAACTAATGTCTGATCTATCAAAATTATCAAGAAAATTAAAACGACGTGATCGTACAAAAACAAATAGTGGTATTATAACAACATTAATGACAAATTATAATAAACGTCCATTTGATGAAATTAATAGTAGTAATTCAACAGGTATTAAACGACGTGCTCTATCAGCAACATCAGGTAGTGAAAATCAAAATTGTTCAATTATTTTTCTTAATAATCGAACAGGTAAATATTTATTTTAAAAAAGAAAAAAATTTATCCAAAAAACATTTTTCTATATTTTAGAATTTAAATCAATAACAACAAATGATTATATATGTGATAAATTAAAATTAATTACAAAATTTGAAACAAGTCTACCAAATGAAATTCTATTTGAAATATTTAAATATTTATCACAATCGGATATTTTTTATGCTTTTTTAAATCTTAATCAAAGATTTAATCAAGTTTTACAACCATTTACATATCATATTAATTGTTCAAAATTATCTATTCGACAATTTGAACATATTAGAAATCATCTTTTTAATGCAAAATCATTGACACTTAATAATCAAGTAAATTATTTATTTAAAAAACAAAAATTAAATAATATCTAAGATTTTCGATGTGTATGAAAATCTACATAAATCTCAGATGTTTTTTGATTTAATTATTCTAATCAAAATTTTCGAAAGATTTTTACACTCATAAATATGTCTTACGAGGAAACATTCTCAAGTGATTCGCTCTGCTTTGATTCATTCGTACAGTCATTCGATAGAGTATATTGAGATAAGAAATAGCCTAAAAAGATTCGTGCCCATAGTTTAGTAGTGAGGAGTTATGGCCGTTTTACTGTGAGCCAGACATTACGGAAAAAATCAAAATGAAAACTTTCGAGCTAAAATTCTAGATTTAATAGTCATTCTATAATCCTGAAAGTTTCAACAAAAACGAACATGTCTTTATCAAGATATTCAATTTCCAACTAAACTGGATTATTGTGTCCTTCTATGGTAAACAACTTTTTTTAAAAAGTTGAATAATTCGAGAAAAACATATTCGTTTTTGTTGAAACTTTCAGGACTATATAATAACTATTAAATCTATCTATATATAGAATTTCAGCTCGAAATGTTGCGTTTTGGGTTTTTCCGTAATGCCTGGCTCACAGTAAAAATTTCAGTAAAACGGCCATAACTCCTCATAGAGCGAATCACTTGGGAATGTTTCCTCGTTAGTACACATGACATCATTTAGAATTGTCAAGCTTGACGTTACGCATACATATATTATGAAACAGGTTTGCCTAATAGATTGATTTTCATTTTAAAATCTATCTGCTATTTATATTGAAGTTTGAAATCAGATATAGAAATTCACTTGTCTGCTACTCTAGGTTGATTTATATTTTTGAAAATATATTTCTACATGTAAAGTAGACATAGGTTAAATAAATTTGATTCTTCAGAAAAAACCTATAATATATAATTCAATGTATAAATTATTGATGTGAACAATATTTCGAAGACATACCTAACTCTATTGAGATGACATCAGTGTTTTATCCAGAACCTCCCCCCCTCCCCGAGGCTCGCGATCATTGTGCGACGAACTATATGATTTGCCCTCCCGGAATTTCAAATCATCCCTCCGGAGAAAAAAACCTGGATGACATATTATGTAGAGTACAAGGAGAAAAAAATCTTTTCTTTAAACAATTGTTTTCAAGCTTTTTCTGTTTTTCATTTATAGTATGCAATCAAACAAGTATTTCGTATTGATTTAAATTTACATCGTTTTCCATCACTTGAATGTATATCATTAATTGATCCAACAATAGAAGAATTAAATCTTATTTTTTCAAAATTTAAACATATGTCTATAAAAATCTTAAATATACGTATACAACGACCATCATCATCAACAAATGAAATAACATATAAAAGTTGTTTACAACATCATTTATTTGGTACAATACAAAATAAAACATTAGAATCAATATCAGTTGAAATGCATAATAATGATTATTTACAATTTATTGATAAAATTGATATACCAATAAATTATGATTATTTAAAAGAATTAAATATTCCATTACGTTCATTTGATAGTCTTTTATTACTTTTAGAACATGTACCTAATTTAAAAAAATTATGTGTGAAATTATTTGCTGATCAAACACCATTAAATGTACCATTATGTGGTAAACCACCAATAAATTTAATTGATTTTGAATTAGATGTTACTGGTAGTGAATTAAATTTTGATCGTTTTGTTTTATTAATGACAAGTCGAATACGTGCAGCTAAATTAGAAAGACTTGCATATTTTAATCGTACAACTATGGATCAAAATTATTTTAAGTAAGTAAAAACAAAAAAAAAAATATGTTTATTTCATAAATCAAAATATTCATTAAATGATTGATATTAAATTATCAATAAATATATATATATAAATAACTCATATCGTTCGTTCATTTGTATTATCGATATAAAATTGAGTTCAAATGACATTTCGTTAATCGTTTTTTGTCATACTCATGATGAGATATACATGTAAGATGGTATCAATTCTGGCGCAATGAGAACTATAACCCATTCGATTAATAGAAAACTTTCAGGACGGTTCTAATCGAGACTAAATCTTTGTTTTTTTGTCATGTAAAACCTATGTCGAATGACATATTGTCATAAGTCACGTATTCTAAATCAGTAATATTCAAGTTTTTTTTAGAAAGAAAATCCCAGTAATTATGTAAATTTTGTAAGTTTTCATACACATAAATGAAGTTCAAAAATCTATAAGAATTTTCGATAGTTTTCTACTAGTCAATCGAAATTTCTTAGCGTTTATAGACAAATCAAGTAAATCAAAAAAAATTTTCAATAAAATACTATAATGCATTTATAGTTACTATTTACAGATTTCAGGATTTTCCTAGAACTAACTTTCTCATACATTGATAATTTCCGAACATATCTCTTCTGAGTTGATATGTATAAGATTGTTTCCATTCCGACTGAATAAAGACGCCAAAAAAAATGGACATAGTCAGAGATGTAAGTCGATCGACTGAGCCGCCGACGCCGCTATGAACAGACAAAGTTCAGGCGCTGCCTAGAGCCCATCGGGTCCGGATCTGAAAATTTTCGTTCGTTGAGTCCGAATCAAAAAAATCTTTTGATGAATATAATGATATTTTACGAGTTTAAATTTTTGATCATTTTATTCAAAAAACCTTAATTTATTTATAAAAAATTATGACATTTGTTTGGCTTATAAAATGTGATTGGCTTGTCATAATTTTTTATTAAGTGGACAAGTTTCTTCTTCTTTAGACAAAATTCATTGTGTATCTTGATCGGCCTGGTCCGGGTCCACAAATTCTTGGACCCGAGGGACTCTAGTGCTGCCATAAACAAAAATTTTTGATAATAGTATAAGGCCCCGTTCAGTGTTTCATCTAGGTTTCGTTTCCCGAGTGGGCGAGTCGAAATTTCGGGTGAGCGGCGCCCACTCGGCCCACCCCGTAGACGAATGGCTGCTGTATATTTTCGAATGGGCGAATCAAAATTTCGGATGGGCGGCGCCCACTCGGCTCACCTAGTAGATAAATCACCGGCGCCGTTGACATCGATACATTTGCGATCGATTACTTTTTCGTCTTTTGAAAATTTAGCCGCATCTTCGCCATCCGAAATCAATTTTTGAAGATGTTATCCTTTGATTTTTTTCAACCAGTGTTTCATCTAGGTTTCGTTAGCCGAGTGGGCGAGTCGAAATTTCGGGTGGGCGGCGCCCACTCGGCCCACCCAGTAGATAAATCACTGTTTTCAACCGAATGTTTTTTTGTTTCTCTTTTTCATTTCAAACTTTTTCGTTTAATATTCTTCTTGAATTCTATATATATATATATTTTAGTGGTCATCGTTGGGAAATTTTTCTTGAAAATTCATTTCCACGTTTAAAACAACTTCAACTTTGTTTTGATATGCCAATTGATGATATACATTTACGTATAAATTTAATTTTAACATCATTTTCATCATTTAATATACGTTGGCCAATAGGACATATGATATGGCGTCCACATTCAAATAAAACACGTTTTAAATTATTTACATTACCATATGCATTTGATACATTAAAATTATCAACATCAAATTCACGTTTATTTAATAATATAAATTATGAAAAAAATTTTAAATCAGTTAAAAAAATTGTTCTTGATGCAACACAAGGTACAATTAATGATATAACTCAACAATTAATTTATTTATTAAAACATTATTGTATTAAAACAAATATATTACAAATACAAAATATTGTTTTACCAAATACTGATACATTAAATATATCATCAAAAATAATGAATATAACATTTTATCATATAAAACATCTTATTATAAATGAATGTGATGGTCGATTATTTCCAATAATATTTTCATTAACACCATGTTTAACAATATTATCAGTTACAGGTCCATTATTATTAAAATATTTTCTTAAAATTCCTTCACCTAATATATCATATTTAATACGTATAAAAACACTTGAATTAAATTGTATGCAAATGGATAGACAAAATCGTTTAAATCGTTTATTAAATAATTTACCAATATTATTTCCTTATTTAGAACATTTAACTATTGATATTAATTCAAAATTATATGTTGATTTAAAAATTATAAAAACAATTTTAGATATTTTTAAATTAATTAGTTTAAAAATTCAACGAACAAATAAATATATTTTAGATAAATATACACAAGATGATAGACAAGTACGAAATTATTTAGAAATCCATTCATTTCGTTTAAAACATAGTGAAACATATGAAATTATTTGTAAAGATAGTCAATTAGAAATTTGGTTATAGAAAACAGATCTGTTTCTTTTTGTTTGTTTTATTATTTTTACCGTTCAGATTATTCCTTGTTTGTTTGTTTGTTTGTTTGTTTTTGTTTTCTTTCGACCTTGTGACTATATTCTAGAAACTGTGTACATTTGTTTTGTAAACGTTAACAAGAGAAGAAGTAAAAAAAAAAGAGAAGATTTTTATCGATAAAATAAAAGAAATTTTTAAACAATATTCATAACTAAACGAGATGCATTAGAAATATTTTCAATAATTTCAGTAATTGATGGCCGTCGATTAGGTTCTGTTTGAAGCATTGCAAGCATTATATCAATTATACTAGATGGATAAGTTGTCGATTGAACTGGTAATTCAATACGACCACTTGCAGCTGCTAAAGCAACACTAAAATAAAATATTAAGTTTTTATATGGAAAACGAAAATATTTTTAGTCTGTCGGACAGTAAAATTATTATTAAAAGACTTTCGATAGTCGACAAGCTTTTTTAGATTTGAATAGTTAGTAGATATGTTCTGCGATCGTCAGGATTGGAAAGAGAATCGATAATTCAAGTGGCTGATTAAGTTGATGAGGAAAAAACACAACACGACGCTGAAGAAACAAGACTAATTTTCAAGATTGGAAGATTCACTCTCCAGATCAGAGATGAAACCTGTCTAAAATTTCTCCGACCGGTAACACATGATACCTCGATAACTCACAATTCGAACAAAAAGTGGTTTAGATGTAGAGAACATGGTTTATCGCGTGACAAACTATATTTGCCAAGTTGTATCACAAACCTCATATAGAGATGGAGTTAGTCTGAATTTTTGACAACTAAAACTGATAGTAAGGTTAGACAGATCGGTTTACTGGTTACCGGGCCGGTACTCGATACCGATTTCATCTCTGTTCCGGATATTTAGAATGACTATCTTTAATAATTTAATTTTCTAAGCCGATATCGAAATTTTATTGTATATACAAAACAAATATTATTCATATCTAAAACTAAAATATTCAAGACATTTCTATTATTCATCATATGAATATTGTTTCGATCGAAAAAAAGAACCCGATTTGAAACTTAAAAATATTTACATTTTCTTAATTTCTAATAAAAATATTTAATTAAATATATACCTATCTCCTCTTGAATAAACATCATCGAATGGACCTTTACCAAAACAACATGCATAAAGAATTCCACCAAGAGAAAAAATATCAGTCTTTTCAGTAATTAAAGAATTTGTTTCAATATGAAATAATTCCGGTGCACGATCTATTTAAATAAATAAATAAATAAATAAAAGAGAACATAAGATTGATTACATTGTACACAACAATTTTCTTCTGCCCAATCCTAAAAATAGAATATATATATGTGAAATAATAAATAATTAATAGAAATATATTACCTGCCATTGTTGTGCTTCTGATCTAGTAGTCATTAAAATTGATGCCGGTGTCATTGAACCGAAATCTAATATAACACCATGAGAATTATTTAATAACATAATATTACTTGGTTTCAAATCTCTATAAATCAAAAAAAAAAAAACAATATTTTATAACAATAATAAATAAACAAAATATAATTACCTATGAGCCATTCGTTTTTCATGAATTTGACGAACTCCTTCACATACACTTAAAAATAAATCAAGTAATATACGAGTAGTAAATTTTATTTGTTTATTAAAAGCATCTTGAAGTGAACCATTCTATAAATAAAAAAAAAAACAAAAAGTTATAATTTTTGATCACAATTAGAATTACAAAAAATCATAATTTGCCTTGAAATATGGAAAAACAAGCCAAACAATACTTGTTACATGTGAAGTTGGATTATATTGCATTTGTTCATGATAAAGTAATGAAACTGAGAACAAAAAAAAATAATGACAATATGAAAACAAAAGAAAAAAAAAGACATCAAACCTAAATTTGGATGTGAAAATCTTTGATAATTTTCTATTTCATCTTTTGCACGTTTTTCTTCTTCGTTTGTATGACATGACATTTTCTTAATAGCATACAGATGATTATCAGCTGTATCACGAGCTTCAAAAACATAACTGAAACTTCTAAAAACCAAATTTAATAATCAAACTATGATGGTCTATACAAAAAAGAAGATATCAAAACGTTTCAAATCATAACCAACAAAAAAAAAAACTCCCACTTAGAAAAACAATAAAATATAAAATAATGTACCCTTCGCCAATTTGTCGTATGAGATGAAATTTTTGTCCTTGTATAACTACACTTTGTCGTCCACATATACAACCCATATATCTATAGAAAACTCAAATAGAAAAACAACAATAAATCTATATTTCTATTTCACAAAACATGACACAAAATTTTTTATTTTTTTTTTGTTTATTGTTTTGTTTTCTTGGATGGCATAATCAAATAACACAGACTTAAGAAGAAAAAAAAAAAAGAAAACAAATACTTAATCTCTTAGTAATAGCACAAAACAATCATACACATATAGATATACAATGAAAACAAACTTGGAAATGATGTTAAAAAGAACAAAAAATTCACACAAGAAAGATTCATTCTCCACCACGAATTTTGTTTTTTTTTTGGACTTGGAATGCACATACATAGAAGAAAGTTACATGAAGATTCTCTCTCTCTCTCTGTTTTGTCTTTTTTTTTGTATTTGGTTTGACTAGTAAAACATGTACTATACATATATATATGTACACAGATATAGAAACAGAAATCATCTGCTAAATAAAAGTAAAAATTGATGTATGTACGGAAAAAAGAAAAATCATTATAAAGATGTAAAGAATAATATTGACTGACTAAGAAAATCATTTGAATTTATTCTTCAAGATCATCATCATTATTATTATTATTATCATCATCATCATTGGATTCATTTTCATTATCAATTATATCTTGATGATCATTATTTATACTACTGTTCGATGGAGGAAGATAAGTAGTAAGTCTTTTCGATAATTTATCATCATCTTCATCATTATTTTCATCTAAATATATCAAAAAAAAAAAATTAATCATAATGATTTCTTTTCATATACTAACTATGATTTATATTATTATTATTATCATTGTCATTAATAGATATAGATTCATTTTTATTTTTTGTTATTGTTGTTGATACTTTAATATTTCGTTCTTTAACTTTATATTCCAACTTAAATAAAAAAAAATATAATTAATAATTTCATATAAAAATTCTTTCATTAAAACTTACTGTTGAATGTGGTACACCAAAAAATGAACCAGCTTTATGTACAGACATTTCATTACTTAATACAGCTGCTACAGCTTTAGCTAATTGTTCAGATTCATAACGACGATATTGACCACGTTTTGGACGGATTTGTTTACCATCTGTACCAATTATGATTTTATTATTATTATTATTGATTATTTCATTTGATCGTCCTTTTGGTATATAATTAGTTGAATGATTTAATTTTGTTTTATTTTTATTTTTTATATGTATAGATGATGAACGAGTTGATGATACACTTGATGTTGATGATGAACTTGAAGATGAAGGATTTACTTTATTATTATGCTAAATGAAAAAAAAAAAAAAGTAAAATTTGTTTTACAAAAAGAAAAACTCAAATTTCAATTTCTTATATTCATAGGATTATCTAGATTAGATTAAAGTATTTATATTTCAAACAAACAATGAGATCTTACTATTCGGTATAATATAAATTAACAATAAGTTCAAAGTATTCGTTCTCTTAGAAATATGTAGATTGCATCAGTCATTGAATATAAAAATACTCAAACTAAATATCTCTTATCTTTGGAATGACTATGAAATTTTGCTAGAAAATTTTTGTACCCAATAGGTTTTACATACGAAGAGTGAAAATTTGGACCTTATAGACCGCAGTAGATATAACTATGAGAATGTCACAAATATTTAGAATATATATTTTCCCTTCTACAACATAGACTATCCTATTATACGATAAAAGATGGTATATTAATAATGTTTTGTTATAATAAATAAATTACTATCCATATTGCATTTCTAGAGGATAAAATAAAAAGGATATTGAAGAAATATATCTAAAAGCAATCTTTCTATAATTAACAACAAATGATTTGTTTTTTTGTTTAAATATTTAATATACAAACCTTATGTTGTTTTTTAGTATTATAATTATTATTAAAATGATTAAAAATATTTGTATTAAATTGTTCATCATTATTAATATTTTGTTTTTTAACAAATAATAATTCACCTTTACGTGATGCTCTTGGTTGTGATACAGATGATACTTGTTGTTGTTGTTGTTGTTTTTCAAATGTTTCACGTAATATACGCATCATAACATCATTAAGTATATGATTAACATGAATAGATTCAGTTAAAATAGATGATGAAAAATTATTTAAAATTTTTGATTTTTTATTTGTTGATATATGACGTTGATAATCAATTTCTTGTAACATACGTTCATATGCCATTTGTTTAGCTAATTGAGCTATGTGTGTATCATGTATAGATGAAGATAATTTTTTATTTGTTTGTGAATAATGTATAGGAATAGTTGATGATGTTGGAAAGAGATTCATATTTAAAAATGATTGAGATGAAAAATCTGAATATATAAATAAAGTAAAAAAAAAAAAGAGAAAATTAAATTTTTTTACCAAGTTGACTAGTAATCATGTCAGACATAAAACGATCAAATTCTTCTTGACCATACATTGCAGGTATATCTGACTTAATATCAAACAATGGTCGATGTCTAAAATAAATAAAAATATTAATGTATTTATACTGACAAGATGACCGCAGATGCTACATATATGAGGTTGTAGCCCGTCAAAAACTGTATGTGAGAAAAAATACTTTCGACTAATCCCAAGGATCACAATATTCAGTAACCTATCATACTTAGGTGAGGGTGCGTAATCGAATTGACTCTAGTTCCTTCAAAGTCTTATGAAAACAGGATTTATTATATACCATTCGATGCGTCTCGAAAAGCTCTACAACATGGTATATTTGGTTTTTCATTTCTGAATAGATTATCTTATCCGACAAGGTTCTTTAAAATCGTTCTACGAACTTTTGGGTTGACATATAGAAGATCTTCTATCTTTGATATATAAGACAGTTAGAAATGTGCAAGATCTAGGATATTTTGAAACTGATATCGATTAGAATCTATAGATGAATCTATGTTTTTATACAGTAAAAACGAACTTTCTGACATTAATAATGAAAAGATTTATATGAGAATTTTGTTAAATATAAATTGTTTATTGAGAAAAATTTTTTCTAGAAAGAAGTTTTACTATAGGACAAATGACTTGTATTCATATTAGAACTTCTCATATCTTCTATTCTGAGAATATAAATCTTATATATCTTTATGTAATATTAAAAGATTGATTTTAAAGATGATCTAAGAAAAATTAAATTATAACAATGGAAAATTTCTATTGAATTAAATCTATAAAATAAAAGTATTCTATTTATGAACTTTCTGAATATTAATAAAATTAAAAAAAAAAACTAAATATTTTACTATGTAATTAAAACAATTGATAATATACTAACTTAATATTTGTTCGACTATTTGATGTAATTAAGGACGAATTATTTGTTGTAGGTTTTAAACTTAAATCTAATGGTGCATTTTCATCATCATCAATAATTGTTTCTGTTAATGAATGATGATATTCATTGATTTGATTATTTGCTTTTTTATTGCCAAGATATTCTTGTCGATTAATACAAAATAAACATTCTTGTTCAGGATTAAAATCAATTGGTATTTGTTCATCTAATATATAAAAAAAAATTATATAATAGAATTTTTTTGATTTTTATATCAAACCATCTGTTTGATTAAATAGATTAACATCAAAATCGAAATGATTTTTTGTTATTGTTTCTAAACCTTTACAATAGAAAATAATAATAATCAAAATAGTTTATTTAATTAAGTTTTTTTTTTTTGTTACCAATTTGAAATAATAAATTTTTTGTCCATTTATTAAATTCTCGTCGAACTATTTTTCGATCTTGTTGACAACGAGCTGAAAAACATTCCGTCATCTAGAATATAACATAAACAATAAAAACGCGCTTCTTCTTTTTTTTTTTTTTTTAAAAAACAGAACATAAATGTCTTTCATCATAGACTATACTAATTAGGTACTCAGTCATGTAGTTAAGAGAAGAAGAGAAGAAAAAAAAAGAATAAGACAAAATGACGGCATAAGTCAGAAAATAGGAAGAATTTTACGGAGTTTATCCAAGAGATACATAAAACATGACTTTTCTACCAATCATCAATCAGCTACCATTATTAATGTAAATGAACACTTTGAATATTTAAATTGTATTATATGTCAAACAGATGGCGCGAGATGGTTGGAAAAATTTAGAATTATAATACTTTTATTTATATTACAAGGAAATGAATACTTTCTTTTTTTTTCTTTCAAAGTACTCATACTTGAGAAGGTTGTCTAATAGAAGTGATAAATCATAAGATCAAATTCATATTTGTCTGGTCGTTAAATTAGTAATACATTTTTCTTTTTTTTTTTTGCTATTGACTTAATTATCAATTTCTTTAATTAACACATAGTATGTATTTTCAACATTTTATAATATTCATATTTTCTTTAATATTCGATATATCATGATGTCAATTATCATATGAAAAGTTTTATTAAAAAATTTTCTATAAGAGCAAAAAAAAAGAAAACGATCTATTTAACACGTTTTTTTTTCCTCAGACAAACATGTCTGTTCTATAATTGATATTAAGAGTTTATTATTTCTTTTATTTCAAGAGAATTTCATATTATGAAAAATAGGACAAAACTATCTAACATTTATCTTACCGTATATTGAAATCTATGAAAATCAAACTCTCTTGAAAATTATTGAATACAATTATCATATTTAAATTTTCATGAACTTTGTATATGTAAATTATAATATAAGATAGATTTCATGTATATGTGAAAAGGCTAAATGTTTATTTAGTTTTTTTTTTTTTGAAAAGAAAAGTAAAAATAGAAATTCGAACTGTTGAATATAGTTTAATATCAATGAGCAGTTAATGCTGATGTAATTGGTGGTAATTGACCAGATGATGGACGTGATCGACCACCACCACCACCACCACCACCAGCTGTACCAGTACGACCTGTACCAGATTCAATATTTGCAATTTGTTCATTAAGTCGTTGAATTTCAGTTCGTTGACGTTGAATTAAATTTTCTAATTCTGATTGTTTTTCTTTAACTAAATGATTATTTTGATGTGTATTTAATGCTTGAACAATTTCTTCTGTTGTACGTGCTGCTGTTTTACGACTTATACCCATAGCTGTTTGTAAATCTTGTAATTTAACACGAGCTGATTTTAATTCACGTCGTAAATCATTTATTTCTTTAATTAATGTTACATTTTCCTAAAAAATAATAATAAAATACAAAAAA
>CAJNOP010000285.1:229007-247119 GCA_905250075.1 Rotaria sp. Silwood1
ATAGAGAGATAACGATGGACAATTTTGCATATGTGCCACTCCAGTCGTCATGTATATTTGCTCAAATCTTCACTTCGACTTCATCTTTATTTTCCATATTCCAATCCAACTATAATTATAAATTTTTTGAAAATCCGTCTATAATTGTGATCGGAATGTGGGTGTGAACCTTCTTTTAGCCTATACCCACATCCACACTATGAAAATATTATTAATCTGATCATTTCATTTCATATAGCTTTTATAATACAAAGTCATTTCAATGTCAATAAGACTTATTATATTTTAAAAGAGATTGTGAATATGAGATGTAGGTTAAGAGAAGATCAAAACCATAACAATCACTGACACTCACGCCCTAATTATTGCTTAAATAATAGCTAATGTTTTCAAGATGGTTCTCACTGTCCAGCAACAAGTATCTGCGCATGTCTAGATTGTTTTTATAGTAGTTGATGCCAATTTTCAACAAAAGTTTGTAGCTTTTCATTATATATTATATTAAGTTATCATATTTAAGCTGATATTAGATTGTCTCATCAATCAAAACCTGTTAAAACAAGTATGGTTTCAGTGATGAATATTTTTTCTCTGTGTTATTTTATCAATAATAACTTTTCGAAGAAAAAATTCATATCAAACTGGTTGGCAAATTTATCATTTTTAATCATCAATAATCTGTTTATTAATTATGTTTATATTTTTATTGAAATTTCTTTTACTTTTATTACTTCAAAGTGAAATTCTTGTTCAATTATGGATTGTACAAATTCATTGTATATTGATGAATTTTTTATTTTGAATTTTACTGAATATGGCCGATTGCCTTAATGCTTGCTTTGCTATTGAACAAGTGTTTAACATACTTATGGGGCATACTTTTAACAAAACAAAAAACTAAAAAGGTAAATTATATTATTTATCAGTCCTATTCAGTAGCAAACTCTTCAATCATTTAAATATATCTGTTTATTCAATACTGAATCGAATTTGTCCAATTGAAAATAATCCAGGAATGAATAAGATACTCTGCTTCTTGTGCATCTTTGTTTCATTTCATCACACGATGATTGTCACGGTCTGACACGTAAACAGTCTGTTGTCGATCGACAAAGACGTAGGTCGAAGCGTTGAGTTGATTGAAACCATCACCTTTGCCATTGCCACCAGCCACGATATTTCCTTTCTTGTCCCCTATTTGATATCGTCTTACTTCATGTTTTTTGGTGTCAGATATGTAGAGATATCTCTGATCATCCATGGCTAATCCAAAACAATCGATGTTGTCGAGGAGAATTTCTCCTTGAGTTGTTCCACTACGACGAGACCATCGTACGACTCGGTCATTCCCCAAATCACAAATAATGAGATTATCCGTCTCTTTGTCGATCAACACATCACTTGGTTCATTCAAGGGATCCAATCGATTTCCTCACCCATTGCCACCAGCTACTACTTGTCCATTCGTATCACCCATCTTCCATTAGATGATACGATGATTCCAAACGTCAGCGACGATCATCGTTTGATCATCATCAACAAAGAGACCATCGGGCAACCGGAGTCGATTGGTAGCACCGCCTTCTTCATTACTTCCAGCAACGGTCACCCCATTCTGTGCCCATCGAGCATTGGATGGAATATTAGGAATTACTACAATGAACGAAAAACAAAAGGAATCGTTGTTCTCAAAGAGATCCCCCTCTCTCTTGTGTAGAAAAGAGCTATGAAGGAGACATTCGTCTTCTTCGAAATGACTTAGGTAAAACAATTGAGAGTGTTCTTTCCTCAGATAAAAATTCAGAAACCTTTTCCTAGTTTCTTATGAAAAAAAAGAATTTCGTAACGATTCTTACATCTATGTCACTTTTAGTTTTTACCAAGATTTTTTTAACATAAAAAAATACACCTGGAGATTACTGTAAGGAGATCCTCGAAGAAAGAGCAATGCTAATTCGATGGAAGCTTTCTATAGAAAAACATAGGGATCTGAAGATTTTATTCGAAATTGCGAGAATTCAGAATTTTTTTGCAGAATGATCATGTATATGAATATCAGAGAAGATTCTATCTGCATCTTGTGAGAAGAATATTGAATCATTGAACAGCAAATGTCAAACCTAATCCGTATGTTTTTGAGAAACCTTGAGGATTCAGTATGAATCTTTGAAGATGCTTCTCATGTCATAGGACAAAGTATCTGATCACATGATTTTCTGAATGATGAATATAGATCTGCTGAGGAATCTCCTAAACATTTGTATAGAGGATGTCAGTGGAATTTTATAAGACTTTTGGCAACTTACGTCAAGCTGTTCGAAGGATGACTTTGATAGGATTTTAGTAGGGCCATCAGAAGGTTTGGATGCATGCAAAATTGAGCAAAGTTGAGAGGGTTCCACACGGATCTATGTAATCTGATGTCTTCTACTTTTGAAATGCTGAAAAGATGGATGCAAATCCTAATGCAGCTTTCCAGTGAAAAACATTGGAATCTATGGATTTTATGGGCTTTGGAAACAGCGATGGTAATGGGATAGCCAGAAAGTGTTCTAAAATGCTATTATTAAATTTTGATGAAAACCAACGTCAGGCCATTGTATTAGGATCCTACAAGAGAATCTTAGTGACTAAATAAGATACTCTGCCAAAATCTGAAAATCTAAAAATAGTGAGTATCTTCTATCAAAATCATGCTATAACCCTTACGTAGTGCTTGTTCTAAGAAGCCTTCTTTGAGCTCGCAGTTCATAGATCTGTTCATGAGATTTGAAGAGTAAGTATTTTGGACGAGTGTGGGTGGGTGTGGCTGTGGATGTGGATGTGGATGTGGCTGTGTGGTGTGGGTGTGGGTGTGGGTGTGTTGCGTGGGTGTGGGTGTGGGTGTGTGTGGATATGGGTGTGTGGTGTGGGTGTGGGTGTTGGGTGCGGATGTGGGTGTCGTGTGGGTGTTTGTGTGGTGGGTGTGGGTGTTGGTGTGGGTGTGGGTCTTCTTTTCAACACTCACATCCACACCCACACCACCCACCCGACACCCACACTCACCCTCACCCACACCCACACCCCAAATTGATAAAAGCCTACTTCAGGTGTTACTAGTCGGGTCATCATGTCTCAGCCAAAACTAATTCGTTAGGTCTTCCAATTTCACTACATTTCTAAAATAAATTAGCTCTACCATATGCAGGAAATTTCATTGACATCTGAAATTACCGATTAAGCTCCGTCTGTATGGTTCTCGTACAGTCATTCTTAAAAACATAACGAAAACACATTTTGAAAGTATATCATCAACATTAAAACAAAAACAAATCAGATGGATTAGGTATTGGCTTCAGGAGGAAATAAATGCATGAGACCAAATCAATAGGATCAACCGAAAATGAAGAATCTGTTGAGATGATGCGAATGGTGGTATGGGCTGTTCGTCCTTTAGAACGACACGATGAGAGACAATAGAATAGACTGAAATATTTTTAAGTCAGCCTTTCGTTGAATTCTTGCTTCGAAGTGTGAATAGATGAGTTATATAATTTTCAATATATATATTTCAAAAACAACTTGCGACATATTTAACATACTGTATTACTTGCCTAAAATTTAACGGTGTCTGAAGAAAATCGTTTTCTTTAGGATGTGGGTAGTTGAGAATAACACTCATGCCTCACATCCACACTCTATACCCACCCTAGTTTGAAATAACAAAAAGAAAAAGATTCAATAGAATTTAACGACTTGGATACCGCAAAAAAACTTTTTATTAATTATCACCACCTGGAAGCCGAGCAATAAGGTGAAGTGTACTTTCCTTTTGAATGTCATAATCACTAAATGTTCGGTGAGATTCGAGTCGTTTTCCGATAAATACGAGTGTTTGTTGATCCGATGGAATATCTAGTTTATCGTCGATTTTCATTTTAAGCTTTTCGATAGTGTCATTTGGTTCAACTTCGAACGTCATTGTTTTGCCGGTGAGTGTTTTCACAAATATTTGCATACCACCGCGTAATCCAAGAACAAGATGAAGTGTACTTTCTTTCTGAATATTATAATCGCTCAATGTATGATCATCTTCAAGTTGTTTTCCAGCAAATATGAGTCGTTGTTGATCAGGTGGAATACTTTCTTTATCTTGAATTTTTGCTTTTACATTTTCGATAGCATCACTTGGTTCAACTTCAAGTGTGATAGTTTTTCCAGTAAGAGTTTTAACAAAGATTTGCATGGATATTGTGCAATCGTAAGTAGACAAAAAAAAGAAATAAATATATGCTTAACAAGAATGAATAAAGTATTGTGAGGAATACTGCTACTTTTGTTTTGTATGTCTCGTGAGAATGAATCAGCTCTAGTTCGTTCTAGACAACGGTAGAAGAAATCCATTATCATAATAATGACGCACAGTACACTATGATAAATAAGGAAGACGGAGGAATAAAACAGAAAAAAACGAATGCTAATGAAAGGCCGAAACAAACCAAAAAAATATTATTGGTTATCATCGATATGAATCATATTTGAATCGTAAATTATCAATCACAATGTTTTCGGTTTTTGGTTTCATTTTTGGCTTTTATTATTACCCAAAAAAGATTGGATAAGTAACTGACAATGATTGAGACAAGTAATTCATCGAATCAATAGGAAACTATGTACTTCAGAGGGCGCTGGAAACTTCACACTGTCTCAGGAATATTGAATGTTGCCACCCGATGTGTTGAAGGGAAATAAAACTTTTCTTTTAATTTTTTTTTTGTTCTGGAAGTTTACAAAATTATCAAATAATATTTCACAGATGTCGTTGAATAAGTAACGATCATGTTCATAGTTGATAGCATCTTCATTATAACAAGCAGTAGTTCGAGTGTGAGTGTGGGTGCATATGGGTAAGGGTCGGCCTGAGGTAAAATGTTGTTCTTCGTTTGTCGCACACTCATACCCTTCAAAATGGTTTTGTAATTCTACAAAAGAAAACCTTTGTCTTTTTTATAATGGCAAAATAATGAAAGCGAGAGTGTAGATGAGATCAAGATGAAGAACTGATTTGATTTCGATATTTCTTTACAACAATATAGTGAAAGCTTCAAAAACTATTACATAAAGTATCTATATTTTTTTTTACTGTAGAAGGCACCACCTCTCTTGTCTGTCCCCGTATTCAATGTGTTTTCACTATAGATGTTACATTTTATTCTAATGAAAATCCCTAAAGAATTTAAGTTCTTATTGATATTTAGCGGAGCCATTGAATTTTTCCTATGTACATAGTATCTATAGGTAAATAATCATTGAAATTGGATGAGACATATGTGAGGTTCCCTCTTAAGTAAGATGACTACGAGCACTTTGTGATTTTAACAAGTAGAGAACAGGCCCCATAATCAAACTGGTATATCTCCAGTGGTAAGTAATATTCATTGATCTTAAATCTTGTTTTAGTCTTGGTTAGGGGTGGCACTTTATCTTTACTTTATCCGAAAAGTAAAGTAAAGTAAAGTGAAGTATGTCCAACTTTACTAAACAAGTAAGATGTAATGTAAATAAAATAAAATAAAGTATGTAGTTGATGGTTATTGATTTATTAGTTTACTATCACACATTAATTGCATTCTAATACGCCAAAAGTTGCATCGAATTACGGATTGAAGGCGCCGAAAAATTTGAATCTAATTTTGTTACTTTGAAAGTCAGCGTTGAACCCTCAATATTTTTCATAATTTTATTTTCTACTTTATCACAACCCAACTTTTCACACTTGGAGTCCCCATCAAGTATCGAAAAAAATTTTGTCACTGTATAGATGTCGGTGTGGGATGTGGGTGTGGGTGTTGTTCTTTCTTTCTCTCATCCACAACCTTCACACCAACATCCATCCATACCTCCACGTCTTACCGACACCGACATACTCACACCTATAATCAGTTCAAGAGTACTTATTCGGAAGCTTTCAAATAAGCTCACATGGAAGGTTTACTCACTTGACAAGACTTACTTGTAGAAGGCTCAAAAGTGGAGAGGCTTAACTGTCCAGGGCTCAAATGTTAGGAATCTTAGACGTCCAGAGCTCAAATGTGTGGGTTCAACTGACTGTGTACCCTATCAAGAGTACTCAGATAATAAAAAAGATCGGAAGCACCCCGTAACACTATTAAAAGCTAGCTTTTGTCCAGAAATTTCATTAAAATACGGTTCTATTTCGTGGAAAATAAGTTCATTTTATGCAGAATTTGTTTCTTGATCAGAAAGTATAAGAATCTGTTGAATATGCGATTTTTTTCTATCAATAGTTGGCAAATACCGTCTCGATTGGGTCATATCATCTCTCATATTCTTGTAGCCTTACAAAACTAGAGTATCTACAAGTGCAGTGGCTGGATTTCTTTGCTAAATGTACTACTGAATGTGTTCTTTCTGACGACACTATTTTGGATTTGAAATTTCGTATCTGGTAAAGCACTTTTGCTCAGAACCCTATTCTTCAGACTCTCTTTGGGTCTTGTTTGACTAATATTCTATAGTTCTCGAATAGAAAAATCCCATTTGATTTGAGACAACTGTCATATCTGAAATTAATACGGAAAACGGAGTCGGCCAGTGTGGATCAAAGATGTCGACTGGGTGGGGTTGTTACAGGTACTCATTGAGTTAAGGCTTCCATGAGTCAGCCTGAACCCAAATCAGTGGCTTGAGCAGATCATTTATATAATTCCATCTCTGACCTTCCCATACAAAGGGTGTGAGTGTGGATGTGGGTGTGGGCGTGGGTGGGTGTGGGTGTGGGTGTGGGTGTGGGTGGGTGTGTGTGTGGGTGTCGGTGTGGGTGTCGTGTGACTGTGGTTGTGGCTGTGGCTGTGGGTGTTTATGGCTGTTGGTGGATGTGGCTGTGGGCGCGGGTATATGTCAAGATAAAGAAACACCCACACCCACATCCACACTCACACCCACACTCACACCCACACACCCACACTCCACACTCACACCCACACCAACACCCACATCCACACCCAAAACCACACCCACACCACACACCCTAATCATTTTCATGCCCAAATCAAATTATTCATCTTGTATTCGTGATTCACATCATATAGCAAATCTATCTCGTTCTCATCGTTCATCATCAAAACGTTCACCATCTCGTTCTTATCGCCCATCATCTCGTTCAGAACGTTCAAGATCTCCATTACAAGGTTCAACATATCATGCAGATAAATCACATCGTTCAAGTCAATTACGTGAAAAATATCCAACATTTCATGTTCATTCGTCTGATTATGAAGTTATATTTGTGAATAATAAAACATCAACAAATACAATGAACAAATTATTGAATCACGTGAATACATGTAAACAGTATGCGATAGACACAGAATCTGAACGAACAAACAATCAATTATCATTAATTCAGATCAACTCAATACCAATTAAACCACCATCGTTTGTAATGTTATTCGAGTTGCAGCACTTACCAGATCAGAATTCACAAAAGTATGAAAATATTCATCAATTGTTTCAATTAATTTTTAGGTCAAGCAACGAAATTTATTCTTGGGGAAACATGCAAAAAGAACTTGAACCAGCAAAAGAATTATTTATCTGGCCAATTCCAGCAGCTTTAATTGATATTCAACCACATTTTCCTGCGTGGTGTAATTGGGCTCGGACCCAGTGTAGGGTCCAGGGTCTGTTACATCGAAATGATATGAACGATGATAATGAATTTATACAACAACATCATCAACAATCATCATGTCATTGTCATCCTCCATCACCATACAAAATTAATGAACTCTGGTCTCTTCAAAATGCATTCATGTATGGATGTAATTTATTTATCGACAAATCATGTAAATTAAATCATTCGTCATTAAGTCTATCATCAAGTCATTCATCATTATCACATGCTGATCAAAAGAAGATGATGCATTATGCTACACACGATGTAATGGCTGTTACATTTTTAATACGACCAATCACTAAAAATTGGACTTTTGAAAAAATTAAAAATAGGAAGATCAGTGAAATGTTCGTCGCATTTAATTCAACTAAACTTCCACCATTACCAACATCAAAAAATAAAAAAATTAAGAACATCAACATGCAAAAATTCGCTACATTATTTAGGTGTAATAATCCAGAAGCAGAAGAAATTTCATCGGATGATGAGATATATTTGAATCAATTAATTGAACCAAATGTTTTTAAAAATGAACAAGATAACAAGTAGCGTTCATCGTCAAGCGATTCACTTAGCCCTAGACTAATAGAATACATGTACGGATGTAATAACATAAAAAGCTACATTAAAAAAGTAATACGCAAAATTGATAATATTACCAGTATATCTTAGGCGACCAGAAAACTTAATTTGGAGAATTCTCACTCTAAGTAAATATAATGCATTTTACAAATTTAATTTTTTTTGTCGTTTTTGTTTTATTTTTTTTTTGCTTTTATAAATATAAATAGCGCCCAATAAGATTAGACAAGAATACGATTTTTTTTGTAATTATATTGGCGCTATTTGTACGTACAAAAATATGAATTATATTATTCATAAAATTTGAGTTTTATTAATCAATATTTTATGCTTAAATTCGCGCATTAATTCTAAACTATTAATAAATTAGATATTCATTGATACAACATTGCACAATCAATCCTACAATAATGAATAATTTAAACGATTTCTTTGAATCCATACTGCTCATTTGGTCTGACTCTCACTAATAAAATGCTTTTGTAAGCCGTTTTACACCACTACCCGAATTATAGATATTTCAATGACATTTTACCGATGATTATTATGGGTTCATTTACATCAGTCTTTAGATGGTCATTTGTGCCATAGTTACCGGAATAGTTGTTTGTACCATGGTTGCTATATGGTCACCTGTGCCATAGTTACGTGGTCGTTTGTACCAAAAAAGTGACCGTTTGTGCCAAAAAATGGTCACTTGTGCCAAAAAAAATGGTCGTTTGTGCCAAAAAAATGGTCACATGTGCCAAAAAAAATGGCCATTTTGACCGCGTTACCGACAGACAGACAGACACAGGTGAATTTCGGTTTCTAGACCCTAGCCTTTCAGTCTAGGGAATAATACTAATAATAATGATAGAATTAATTTATTACAAGATCAAATTGAACCAATTGATATTGATTATACATTAGTTATTAATGACGATGAACCAACTGAACAACTTCAACAACAAGAACCTGAACAAGTTGAAGATGAGCCATTACAAGTTGTAGATGAACCTGAACAAGTTCAACGTCGACCAAAGCATCAAAGAAGTGCTCAATCAAGAAATTGAAAAAATCGAAAACACAATCAATTCCGGAGGAAATTTCGTTTTCGTTATACAATCAGAAGAAAAGTTTATCATCGCTTTAAATTATATTTAATGCGAAAAATTCTTCGGATATACCAAATACACTTCACGCATATCAAGATGGATAAAGATTATTTGGTGATTGGGCTGAAGAATAATGAAAGTCAAATTGAAGCTGAACACAATTTAGCCAAAGATATATTCAATAGTCGAAACTATTTTCATTATAGAAAATTGTATAGACATTAGTCTTTTATTGTTATCATTTTTGTTGTTATTATTTTTTCTTTTTTTTCTTTCTTGTCTTTCATTTTATTTTATTTTATATTGTTATACTCTAGTCAGGTTTTTTTTCTTCTTTTTCATGTTGTTGTTACTATTTTTGTTGTTATATTTTCTCATAAAAAAAAAGTATTTTTGTATCCAAAAAAGTTTTTCTCGGGGGGTAAGGGTGTTACATCCTGCCATCTATATATGTTTACTATAACTCTTTCGTGTTCGTGATTGTCTTTTTCTTTTCATTGTTATTTTGTTGATATATATATACTTGTGAAGGTGAAATAAACAGTTAGTTATGCTTCAACTTAAATGAACTCGAACGTTCTTAATATTAAATACAAATAAAAGCATAACATTAACTAATGCTGATTTGCAAACAAATTCGGCAACATATCATTTTGTTAAAATAAAAAGAAGTTGAAAACTATGACGAAAAGTACACAACATTATTTAAATGTTGGAAATTTTTGATTACATATCGATACGTCATGAGTAAACTATTTTTTCTGCGCATCAGAGTACTAATGTGATAAATGGTAGGCAGAAAAATAAACCATATATGGAAACGGCTAGCCGTGAGTGGCCGACCGAAGAGAGGCCGATGAACGACTAGACGCTGATTTAGAAGGCTTATCGTAAGTATAATAAGTGAAAGTTGAGGCACCTTCAGAAATTGTCAAATGATCTGATTCTTGAACGAAAATAATTCCTTATTAGACATTTGACGTAATATAGTCCATCCAGTAAAGGATTTGTGAATGCTAGCAGGCGTTATTTGCTTGTTGTGTCGTAACCAAAAATACACACTAAAATAAAATGTGTCGTACAGGAATGTGTCGCAGACTCCATTATAAAAATGTGTCGTACAAAAATGTGTCGCATTATAGATGTGTCATAGTCTATATGTCAACCGTTCATTCACCATTTTGTTTTGCGAGTGCAGCTGCATATAACCGAGCCTATTGGACGTACTTGTCTTACACATTTTCGTATGCCGTTTTTTTCTAGATTATTTCTCGACCATTTATTATTCGAGAACATGTCGAGAGGTCGCTAGATGATCGAGAATGGACTGTCTTGAAGTAGTCTGATTGAGATCAAATGATCTCAAGACAGCTAGATCTTAAGATCTACCGTCTTGAACTCCAAGAATAGATGCTACTATTTGAAATTAACTGAAAAAATAGTAACTATTCGAATTTTCAAAAAAACAATAATCCTCGTGCCGAAAAATGGATTCAAACCACGTGTTAAAAATGTGTCGCATGTGTCGCACAAGAATGTGTCGTACGTCCGCTGAAAGAAATGTGTCGCATATTAATGTGTCGTACATTGTGTCGCAAAGTACGACACATTTTATCTTAGTGTGTAGATGTAGTTGTGCCGTCCTAAAGATTTCGAGAAGCTGTGCAGAATCCTATAATTTTGAAAAAAATATGTTTTTTTCAAGTTATTTTGATTTAGGATGGTCACCACTTGGTCATGCTACTGAACTCGCTGAACAAACGGAAACAATTAAACGGCATCTAATTTCGTTTTCTTAAAGAAACAGTCATATAGCAATACATATCCCACTTAAAAAGCCATAAATGTTTGTCTCTCCGTTTTATTCAGGAAAGTCAGAGCTCAGAATAAGAAAATATGACATCCCAAACAACTGAATATGACCATATATCTGTAATAAGCTTGATCAGACTTAATCAAGGATAAGCAACTGAAATTTGAGGTCTGCTTCTGATGATAGTCCAACATTTAAATGTCCAGCGAATCATTTAAGGGTGCTCGCTCTAGAGAAATCTAGTGTTGAAAGGCGGTTAATATTTTTCAAAACATCTATTTTTTGATTCTTCAACTATATTAAGGTTCCTTTACCCAGATTATTTTCAAAATGATAGAATTCGAGAATATTCTGTATCACAACTAGCTTAAACTCCTTAAATTTGATAAGTTTTTTCAAAAAAATAAGTTATATTGTTGTGATTGATCATTTATTCATCACGTTAAAAACCAACCGTGTTCGACTAGTTTCATGCAATCAAGAAGACTGTAAGATATAGTATAATCAAAATTGAAATTATATTCAATAATAATCATACTAAATTCTCTTTCAGAAAAGGGTCAGCGAATCCAAAGGATGAGCGCTACTTGTGATTATCATTGAGTTTTATTTTAAAGTAAAAATCTCATCGACAAGGTTCAATATCTTCGTAAATTCTTATACCACTGCAATTTATTTTTATTATCAATGTGTCGTTTTTAAATTTTAGTAAAACAAACTTTTTTTAATATTTATACACTTTTTATTGTCTCGAAGTCATTTACGTACGTTGTTCTTCTTTTTTGTTCGTCATTATGTTACTGACTCGAGATTTATATAGCTCAAATGGTTTACAGAGGAATGGCCTGTTCGTTTCAATACAAAAGTGTAGTACATTTCTATTTCCATTGAGCCGTGATTTATTGGGTTTGTTATTTTTTTTTGCGTTCTGTATGATTTTATATTATTCATATGTTTCAAGTGTTATTTAAGCAGAAGTAATAAAAGTTGATGGAATTGCCACAGCATTCGTATCAACTGGAAATAGAAAAAGAATTCAAATGATTGCCGAGGTAGAGAGAAGTACTGAGAAGTACCAAGAAGTATAGAAGTCTGCTTTTTCCCCCTTGGATCCTTGTCCAAATTGAAAAAAAAGTTCTGTAATTTTCCCAAGTAAAAATTTTTACGTTTTCTACTTTTGTCTCTTTCATTTGATAGTTTATTAAGGAAAAAAAAAACTCTAATTTCAGCATGATATTTGATCAAAACTACAATTATGAAGCAAAAATGTTGATTGATTGAACACTTATATGTAATAAAGACAAAACAAGTTCTTTTTTTAGTTTTTTGTTGATACATCATGTAGAGTGAATTAGCTTTCGTCTCAGCTCCTCTCAAACTCCGGACATGCGATCGGGTGTTCGAAACTGATTTTTATTGAAAAAAAATTATGAAGGTAGTTCGTAAATACCTTTGTACGAGAAATCGTAATGGAGAAGTAGAAAAATGGGTTTGATCGACTGGATGTTCGGAATAGAATGCTTCGATAAAACCTGATGCCCTGCTAGAAGATCGCAATGATCAAGTGTACCAATAAATGCGTGAGGTGTAATGACAGACTGGTGGGGTGGCCTATCGCTACCCTTAGTAATGATATTTATTTGACTACTTTACATATCCAGAATGTCACTACTTCACATATATCACATGTTTATATAGGGAGAGCAGCAGAGAGAATGAACATAGAAAAAAAGAAGGGAGAGAGATAATAAAGAGGAAAGAGGAAAGGAAGATCAATGGAGTGTGACATCAATATCGGCACAACAAGGTCAGGTGTTCGGAATGTAAGTCTAAGGTAATTTTTACCGAAGAAGATTGAAAGAATGAAATAACATTGACAGGGACTTCGTAAAAGAATTTACTCGGAGATTGTAATCAATATAAAGACTTCTTGTTTTTATAGACAAAAATAGGTTCCACTTACTGATTACATCTATAATTATATAAGCAGGAGTTTTTCTTTCTCTGTCTCTACCCTCTACACTTTAGTAAGGGTGAGTGGGGTGTAGTAAATCGAAAACTCACACTCACACTCACACCCCACACCCTGAGCTATAATGAAAACAATTGTAACTGGAATCTTCACTTCATCTTTGCAACCAAAAAATTTTCACTCTTCGTAGTTTATCTTTGTTAGTTATTATATAATCTGATGTATTGTCGTTTAGCTCGTGAGAATAGTTTGATTCAATTGCTAGTCAGTTTTGTTAAAATAACAACGAAGATAGTTTATGAAGTACTGCTGCGAGCAATCATATGATAGTAGACTCCATGTCGTTCCATTAAGTCTGCGTGAGTACCACTTTCTACCAGATGTCCTTTGTCAAGAATGCAGATCAAATCACATGAACGAATAGTCGACAGACGATGAGCAATGATTAGAGAAGTTTGACTTGGATCATCTGTTTGAGCTTTTTCAAGAGCTTCTTGCACAATCTAAATATATGAAACATGAATATTTAATTAACAAACTTCATAACAAAATAAACCCCTTCATTGAACGAGTCCATGGCAGTTGTTGCTTCGTCTATAAGCAATATTTTTGGTTGACGAAAAAGAACTCGAGCAATGGCAATACGTTGTTTCTCACCACCGGATAAGTGACAACCTTTCATGCCCGCTCTGGTCTCATAGCCCTGTTGTCACAATGCAAAGACACAATCAAATTTTATGTGCTAGTCTGTACTCACTTGAGGTAACTGCTGAATAAAATGATGAATGTTGGCTTTGGTAGCTGCGTCGATAATATCTTCAATTGAAACATTCTCCTTACCATAGGCTATGTTTTGAGCAATAGTCAAATCGAACAAGATAGGCTCTTGACTAACGAGACCCAGAGACGAGCGAAGCCATTGAATATTTAATTGTCGAATATCAACGCCATCGAGGCACTAAAATCCGGTAGACGAGTGTTTGTACGAATATTTTGACAGTACAAAAGAAACATATTTACGATTCGACTGTGTATGGGATCGTGGAATCGCTCCAAGAGCTGGACGACTGTCGATTTCCCACATTCAGATACACATATGGAAATAGATTATCTAATCGTTTTGAATGAACAAAAATTGACTTCGACATACCTACAAGGGCTACACGCTGGCCTAATTGACAAATAGAGAGATTTAATCGGAAAATAAACTGAAAACAGGATAAACTCACCAGGTTTGATGATCAATTGAAATTTATTCAGAATATAGGATGTCGGTCTAGATGCATACGCAAATTTGACTTGGTCAAATTCGATTCGGCCTTGAAAATCACTCTACCATTGATGCATTTCAACAATGAGATAAGAGTAATATGTTCAACATTCAGTCTTTTACTAAATGAATCACTCACCAATTGTTCACCATCCGTGGAACTATTGTCGATAACTGATATTCGATCGAACAAATTGAAAAAATTTCGAGCTGCTGATAATGAGTCACTCATCTCTCGCATCCTAAACCGAAACACTTGAAGAAAAGAAATTGATCGACAGGGTTACTCACAAGGTCTTGATGCATCGTAGAGATTCAAGGATGAAAAAGTAATAGACAAAGATTCTAGAATAACATGTAGGTAAAATAGATTTCAAAGCGTTCTATTTATATACAAGGAGACTTTGATCATCATCAATTCTTTGCGTTCAACAAGCATCAGAGCCAGTTGAATAAGAGCAACCAACATGAAAGACGACGTTCCCCAATTGATGCCATAGAGTAAGGCGCTTATTATTGTATCTTTTCGATGAATCCTATGAGAAAACAAGGCAGAAAGACTTAAGAAAATAGTGTTTGAAAGACTGACTTGAACTCTTGAAGAAATAAGTGAGAGAATTTACTCAAAAATTCTGTCTCATTTGCCAACTGTTTCACGGTACGCATGTTGTGAATGATCTCGACAGCGAGCTATTAAAAAAAGAAGAACCAGTATCAATATTTTAGTGTTCGCGATGTTATAATCGAACTGTGGGGCTTACTGAACTTGCTAATCCAAAACTACAATCAGCAACCTTTTTCAATCGTGCTCCCCAACGTATTTGCACGAAAGCAATAGCAAACAAAAAGGCAACATAGGAGAACGCAATTAGTGCTAACTGCCAACTTAACAACATTCCGAGAATAACACCAAATCCAAACGTCAAAACTGCCTCAATGACTATACCTAAACGAGCGCCAGCTATCTCCTGAATTGCCAGTGAATCGGATGAGAGACGATTACATATAGCTCCAGAACTATTTTCAGGACGATCAAAGAAGGCCATTTCTTGGCGCAGCAGGTGCGCAAAAGCTTTGGTACTAATACGCATAGTCAATTTGGAGCCAGATATAGCAAATGCAGCGTGCTAATAATACAGAAAATACTAAACGTTTTCTAAAGTATATTCATACTTGAATAAGACGAATGACCAAAATGACAATACCAGTCAATAAGAAGAGAAGGGAAATTTTCAAAATTTGGTGACGTCGTTCTTCGTAGGAACATATTCCGAATGCCTGTGAACAATCAATTATTGCAATGCTGATCGTATTGTTTGCGAAAATGACTTACAGATGTTGTATTGGCAAGTAGAATGACATGGACGGATAGACTTGCTCCACTAATGAGGCAGAGCGCAAAGCCGATCAGAATGATGATCCACTCGGGACTGCTCATAAATAAAAGTCGCACAAAAACAGGTCGACGAGTTGTAGTCGATGACACCTGTTAAAAATAAATTGTCCATGTAAAAACCTCAAAATCAGTACATTGAAGTTAATTACTTTATTCTCAGTGTCAAGTTCACTAGGGCTACAATGTCGAGAGGATTCAGCTAATTGAAAAAAAAATAGTTTCGCTCGAAGTATTCTTATGTTAAAAACATTTCTGTACGTATTGTTTTATCATCATCTTTTATTTGTGTGATTCCCGTTATTTCATCAGTATCATGCTGTGCTGCTTCTAGCTGTTGAGCTTGCATCATCTCACGATATCGACTTCTTTCTTGTGACATCAGTGTTTCATGTGTACCTTGTTCGATGACAACTCCATTAGCCAATACATAAATGCGATGCGCATTTTGAATTGTTGCCAGGCGATGAGCAATCACGATAGTCGTCCGACCTATGTGTAAATCTTGATGGTATGATTGAAATAGAAACATGTGTACAAACCTTTGCAAGCTCGATCGAGTGCTTCTTGAACGATCCTTTCATTAGCATTATCAAGAGCACTTGTTGCTTCATCCAACAAAAGCAAGACAGGCTGTTTGACTAGAGCACGAGCCAAAGCCACACGTTGCTTTTCACCGCCACTTAGCTGAACACCACGTTCACCAACGATTGTGTCATATTTCTAAGAAAATAGAAAACACAATTTAGTATGTCATTAGAATAGATCATCATTCGATGCAAACATTGGGTAATTGCATAATAAAATCGTGTGCAGTGGCTTGACGTGCCGCTTCTTCAATCTCGGCTCTTGTTGCATTTTCTTTACCAAGGTGAATATTTTCATAGATACTTGTGGAAAAGAGAATCTACATAAAATTATATTAAAGGTAAAAATCAGAATATAATAAATGCGGAAACCTCGGATTGAAATCCGAGTGTTATGTGTACTTCAAAAAGTGAACCTAACGACAGATTGGTTTTGATGATTCGAAAAAAATCATCCTTGAGCGCACTAAGGAACTGCCCCTTAGGCCCTGCGGATGCCCTCTTTTTGTCCCATAGGACCTGACGAGGAGTTAGTTCCAGAGACTTTACTTGTTTATATAAATATAACTTATTTTTTAAATTAAATCTAGTTCTTTTTTTCTTTTTCACAAACTCATATCAATTATATCATTTTTTGGTATGAATTGATGGGGATTATTTGAAAATGGCAAGAGAGCATCGTAATGAATGCCGGTAAAGTGAATACATAAACTTGATTTATTCATATCTGACTTATATCCAATATATTTGAGATGACCTCCTGCAGTTCCATTATCAAATCTGTTAATCAAATCTTGTGTACTGATATCAGATGGAATGTAGTGTACACGTTTTGGATCATCGAGAAATTTAACATAAGAATAAATGGGCTGACATAATGCTATAAAAAGTGCATGAATTTGAACTTCTCCACCCCATTGTTCGTTTGTGACAGTTCTCCTTAACTGTTCTTCAAATGAATAGTTCAATAAACGGCAAATGGTTTTGAAATGATTACTATTATTAATCATAGCATTGACTGCCAATAATCTCATTGAGTGTGTTAGTTCTTCAGATCCAATTTTAATTATTGATAAAGAACTGTACAAGCAATTTCCATCTCCAGTTGTATGAGTTCGTGCGTAAAATGCATCAAATGCTTCAACAGAATATTCTATTTTCGGTCTGATTTTAACAGATCGATCTTTGTTATACACAGTTATAAATGGCGACTTTTCAATTAAATCATCGATTATTCGAGCTTGACTTGAAATTTGGGTAGTCCCTGCAGCATTATCAAATTCAAGTAGAAGGAGAAAATGATCAAGAATCTTCCTTGAGTCTGAATCAATGATTTCATAGTTTGTGGAAAAAGATTTTTCTTCAGTTTCCATCGTATCAAATGGCTCATTCACTTTGAGATCTTCTAATTGGAAGGACATATCTAAGTCAATTTGTTCATTCTTATCGATTGTTTCATGACTTTCAAAAACAAATTTGTCGTCGATATCCATCGGGTCAAATTGGTCATCAAGCATAACTTCATCATGAATATTAGAAGTTGCATTTGTATGAATGTTTTTGATTTCATGAAAATGAGACTTACTCAAAACTTTATGTTTTCTTATCCATATTGGCTTATGAAAACTTGTATGACTTTCAAAATAATCAGACTTTACGTCTTTCATATTAGAGAAACAATAGTCAATTTGTGTTTTTGCATTAGTTGAATCTTTATTTA
>CAJNOP010000286.1:15950-32412 GCA_905250075.1 Rotaria sp. Silwood1
ACGAGCTCTATCAAATGATGTGAAAAACAAAAAAACGTTTTTTTTTTGCTTACGTTTTGTCATTCTACCGTTCGATCAATGAAGAAGAGTCATTATACTAAATGATTAATAACAAGTATCATGACATTCTCTTTGAATTCAGAATCAGTGTCTACTATTGGAGATTTTATTGTACATACATCTAAACATTATTTATACGGATGAATGAGCGTAAAAATTCGTATGAAAATATTGCGTTTTACCTGTAGTATTATTTATCTCTTCACCATAATTTCTTTTTTTATGCATTCACATAGCCAATTACACGGTGAGTCATAGATATCTATACGATAAAAAATTTGAATATCTTCATTGTGGTTTTAGCGAACGAGCTGATTTTTTTTTATCAATGATAGAGACATGTTCAAAGTTTATATCCATAAAGATATGCCTAAAGAGAGACTCTTTGTCAAGGATTAATATTGACCTCAACAAAAAAATTTAAATATTCCACATATATGAAAAAAAAAACAATATATTTAACCGAGGATTTCTCTAGGTCTCTATTATTGATAAAAATATCAACTCGTTTGCTCGAGTCGTAATCGAGATATTCAAATTTTTTATCGTATAGATATTTATGACTCACTCTGTAGAAGCGAGTGTATTTTTTGCGTTTTCTGTCTTACTTTTTTTTTTTTATCAACCTTTATATATCGAATTATACAAATATATGATCGATTCATTACGTACGAAACCTTGGTAGAAGAAAAATATTTTTCTTCAAAGTTTTATTCATCTATTCTTTTTATCAATATGACATCCATGGAAGATCTATATTCAACCTTACAGAGAAATGTTAGAAGGTACGTTACTTGTACTACAAATGATTTATCATTTTGAATAGTGTTATTAAACATTATTCAGCTATATATCGGTTTTACATATACAAATGAGTGTATTTCACGAAGAGATATCTTCTCTTGGAAATTGTCTGCAATATGTATGTTGATTTTTCAAGATTTCCAATATTCTGTAATAGTCAACAAAAACAAAAAACAGAATAAAACGAGTACATATTTAACTTTTGGTAATCTTATAAAGAATGTTCCCTTCAACTGATTAATTACTTTTGAGTTTGTAGAGAAAGATTAAACCTATCATGTGAAAAAAAATTATACAAATTTCATCTAGAGATTATGAAAAGTTATAATTAATTTATCAATCATGAGTAAACATTTTACATTGTATATTTTACGTGATTCGGTCGAATTCAACAAGCTCTACAAGAATATCAATATTAAAAATAATTTTCATTCTATTTCCAATATAAAATTTGGAGAAAACCAGACATACTAATAAAAATTTCACAAATCTTGCATGAGACTCTATGTTTAACTTTCAATAATTGTTGTTGATTGACTGCTGATTGATGTTCAGAGATGCAGTGTTATATACTGAGTGTTGAAAATAATTGTTTGTTGATAAACTAAAGTGAGTGAAAGTTCAGTTTACTCTTTCTAATGTTAGGTGCATGAAATTTTTATTATTTTTTCTAGTTTTCTTCAAGTTTTGTGTTGAAAACAAGATCAGAATTTACTTTGTTTTGATATTCATATTCTCGTAGAGCTTTGTCGAACTCTATTAAAAATACAATTCGACCTATGTTTTTTTTTTCAGACGATAGCATTAATCTTTCTCTAGAAAAGTTTCTAATTCAATCACTTATCTCTATATGTATTAATTAACAGAGAAAAGTCAAAACTTTTGTACTATCCTTTAGTTTATAGTCAAAACTTCAGATCTTTTAATATCTTGAAATAAGAACATCGAATCTATCAACTACCCTGTTTAAAGTTTGTCTCTGTAGAAAGTTTCAAGTCGAAATTCAAAAATGAATTTTCCTAATAGGATCATGATATTTATTTAAAAACTATCGTAAAAGTGCAATATCTCAACACTAGTAAAGTTAAGTACTTGAGTCTTTTTCAGAGTATTCATAGTTGAGAAATGTTTCTCGTCAATATCATACTGATCAAAAGCAATCAAAGTTTTATATTATAATTTAGAACAAAGCTTCCTGTACCAATGTTTGATCGATCACAAATAAGTATTTGGAATATACTTAAACAATGCATTGGAAAAGTAAATATCATATGAAATAAGAGAATTTGATTTAAAAAGTATTTTTTTGTGAATTTTAGGAATTATATAAAATAACAATGCCAATTATTTGGAATGAACCTGTTTCATTTTTACAACGTCTTACAGAAAATTTTCTTTATACATATTTACTTGATAAAGCTGATGAATGTACTGATCCAATTATGCGAATGCAGGTAGTTTAGAATGAGAAATATGCAAATAGAAGAGTAATATATCAGATAATCGAACTAAGTGTTCATGAAAGAACAAATAAATAACGATAAATATGGTGCTATACATAAGATAGATCTTCGTAAGATTTGAAAAACTTCAAAATGATGAATCTTTTGAGCTGTTATTTCTCAAATTCTAGCTATTTTATTAGAATTAAAGCTTATGGTATGGTATACAGCAAAGAATTGAATGAAAGAGACATTCACTTGCGAAAAATCACTTCTATCTCATGAATGATGCAAGAATTTCATGGTTTTTATTTTGAAATTTATTGTCTCGTAAATGAAACATTCTTTTGAGTTAAATTTTATCAAAACATTTCTAATACACAGTTGACCTATCTATGAATAAACTTGAGAGTTGTATTATTGTCATTCGATTTTGTTGATACATACAATGAAGTCTATCTTATGCATAGAATTCTAACTTACAAATCAAAACTATCAATCATTTGAAGCAGTTGTTTCGTCAGTTTGATACGAGATAAATTTATTATTTGAAATTAAGATGTTCATAAGTAGTTTCAAAACTCTTTTTCTTTTTTTATTTCAAAAGTATGTTGCTGCATTTGCTGTATCATCAATTGCAAGTAATATTGATCGTTTATCAAAACCATTTAATCCATTACTAGGTGAAACATATGAATTTATTCGGTTAGTAAACTATTGATTTATTTATCTATTATTTCTTCTTTGTTTTATTCTGTATATAGTGATGATTTACCATTTCGTTATGTAAGTGAACAAGTTAGTCATCATCCACCTATAAGTGCATTTACATGTGAATCAAAAGATGGTGGTGCACGATGGAAATTTCATGGAAGTATTTTACCAAAAGCTAAATTTTCAATCAAACATATGGAAGTACATCCAAAAGGATCATTAACACTTGAACTTAAACGGTAAAAAAATCTGCTAGCGTAATCTCTATGGAATGTCCAGAAACATTTTTAACTGACCAATAGCTTTTGAATTCGGACTCTGTCCATAAGGTAGTTCATAATGAGATATGAAAAACTTAAAAAAGGATAAATTCTATTAGATCTTCTATCCAGAGTTATAGGTATTTTAATTGGAATTTTAGCCTATGACACGATATATACCAACAAACAGAATAAGAGTATTTCAACCTGAGATTGTGAGTGGAATGTTTTCTTCCCAAGATATTAAAGTCCCAACAAATAGAAAACTTTAGCATCTTTCATAGAATATGAATGATTTTTGGGAATTTAATATCTTGGGAAGAAAACATTTTATCATAAATAGATCTGTGTATGAGCAAAATCACATATCGACATATCATCAGTTGATTTGTTAGTACATACCGTACCGTATAGAGTCCGAATTCGAAAGCAATTGGTCAGTTACAAACGTTTTCTCGTCAGCTCGCCTATTCAAAAAAAATACTACAGAGACATTTTCACTTGCTTCTTAAACATTTGTTAGCTCAAATTGAATTTTATTTTACGAATCGATAGAGAAAACTGAGCCCACTCCGAATATGTGCTGTATTTAACTACTCATCGACTGAGTCTTATGCAAAAACTTAATATTTTTTAACCACAGACATGTTTCTAAGTTAAGTGTTAATTGACGCTACTGTTTGAATTGACAAAAAGTTTACTGTCGTTTTCTCACCTACTTTCTGTTGAAATGTATCCTGCAAGCAAAGCAGTGTTGCTAAGGCGTTTGTGATGTTTCCATAGTAATGTCTGTCATAGTCTGTGAACAGAGAGTGCAAATTTCTATTTTCTATACTTTAGCACTCGTTTTAGATCATATTATAAAATAAAATAGGTGTAATTAATCTTAGAAATCTTTATTTTGTATTCTTTTATTAAAGACATAATGAAGTTTATACATCGTCAAGTTTAACCTGTACAATTCATAATATTGTTGTTGGTCGACTTTGGTTTGAATATGTAAGTTCATTAATTCTTTTACTTTAAGAAATAGAAATATTGAATGTTATAGCATGGTACGATGGAAATTATTAATCATACAAATAAAATGAAAGCTATCATACATTTTAAACCATATTCAAGGACAACAAAAGAACTACATAAAGTTGAAGGTTATATTATTGATGCACAGTAAAAAAATATTTGTTTTTGATGATATTATAGTCTCTTGTGTTTGTTTTATGTATAGTAAAAATAAAGTACGTGGTTTATATGGTTTTTGGACAGATGCATTATATTCAATTGATATTGAACATTTTGAAAGATTTTTAAAACAACAAAAAAAAGATGCAAAATACGTTACAAAATATTCACAAGAGCAAGCTAGATATTCAGCATCATCAGTAGATAATGTTGATCTAGATGAAGAAGTACCAGATGTTGATCCATTACATGAACAACTTAATCTTCCACCGAATTCAATAACACTTTGGCGAATTATACCAAAATTAGATTATGCAGCTCAAGTAAACATTAAAGAGTTTCTTTTTTGAAAATAGTTCTAGACATAAGTTTTTTAGTATTATAATTTTTCATTATTTACTATGGCACTTAATGAATGGACAGAAGAAGATGAAAAACTACGTTCACAATTACCACGAACAGATTCACGATTTCGTCCAGATATTCGTAAAATGGAAGATGGTGATCTTGATGCAGCTGGACAAGAAAAAAATCGTCTAGAAGAAAAACAACGTGAAAGTAGACAAATCATGGAAAAAAATCGAGAAGAATGGCAACCAAAGTATATTTCTTGAAGCAAAAGCAACAATTAGTTACATGTTTGGCAGAAATTTCGTTCTTTTTCACTTTCTACAAATCTTATTTTACACAGCATACCGTAGAATTGAGGACAGCATATGAAAATGAAGATATGCTCCATAGAATGAATAAGCCGATAAACGGTAACTGAATATTGACATTCATCTTTTGAATTTATCGAGATGTTACAAGAAAATTGAAACTATATTCATTTTAGAATGGTAAAAACCGCAGTATGTAGAAATTTTAAAAAATTTTATGGATCATGAGAATATTGCAAAACAACAACTAGTAGTTGCTCTCATATAACATTTTCTACATAATTATACATGTTTACTAAACATTCATATTTATGATCATATCTTATGTTCCTTGTCCTTGAATAGATTATTAGTTATTCTCTGAGTGACTATTCTATAATATAAATAAAACTTGATTGACAATTTTTGTTTTTCAGCATTGTAAGTTTATTTTAATAATATTAATATTTTTACTTTTTTGTTCTTCTTTACTTTATTAGATGGTTTCGTCTTGTTAAACATGAAGTAACAGGACATGAAGTATGGGTATCAAACGAAAAATATTGGCAACGAAACTGGACCAATTGTCCACACATTTATTAATGTCATTAAGTTTGTTTTTCGACGGCGGTCATGTGTTTTTATTTATTTTTCTTTCATCATGTCAATTTTTGTTTTTTGAATATCATTTCAATTCATTTATGAGCATCATTTACAGTTAAATAAATTTTGTCTTCCTGATATCTGTGCTTAAAATCATTTTAAATAGATAGTCAAATTGAATTTTCTATAGTTTTTTATTCTATATTACCAGAGGTGCAGAATCTACTCGCGTGCGGTAACGCGCGGTGGGGAAACTTTTTTGAGTCTAGGAATGTTTCGAAAAATAATATTTTCCTGTGCGAAAAAATCACAAGTTGTAATGTCTCTACCTGTGAGCTTCTTGCCTTTGTGTTATTAACTATCTGTTTCTTTTTGTTTCGTTTCTCTTTGTTCATGCTTCGTTTTTCTCTTCCTCTCAGTTCCATATGGTGTTTTGTTGCGCCGCGTGTCAGTGTATACGAGTGGTATGTTTATAAGATATATCTCGGGGTGTGGGATGTGAGATGTGGGGTGTGGGTGAGAGGTGTAGGTGTGGGATGTGGATGTGTGTGGGTGGGTCGGCGTTTTACTCTCACACCTATACACCCGTCTATTCATTAGATCCGTAATAAGCATTAGATCCATATACTCATGCACCCCTGTGGCTATATATGCATATACCTTACATCCGTTAAATCCTTGGTCCATTTCAAGAATAAATGATTATTTTTGTCACTTCGATTTAAATATTAAGTCTAACTCACTATTTGGTGGAATGGTATGGATTTCAGCTCTAATTAGAGATGTGTGGGTGTTAGATTACTGAACATCGACAGTGACGCTCAGTGCACATCGATAGACTCAGTGTCACTGATCACTGATGCACTGACATCCTCGGCGTCACTGGTGAAGGGTGTGGGGTGTGGGTGTGGGAGTGGTTGCCAGTCCCCCGTTCATCCATACTCATACCCATACCCATACCCACACCCACACCCATCCACACCCACATCCTGTTATTCATGATAAATCAATTTGTAGACATATCAACTGAGTCGAAATTTTCTATCTGGTGTTCGCCTACTAAAAAAGACATCATTCGAAAGAGCGTGAAGAACTGAGTCTAATGATATAGTTTGCATGAAGACGTACTCCCAAGTCCCCAGCAAAAGTGTTTGAAAAATGTTTCTTGAGTGAAATGGCTCAGATATACATTTTCTTTCGTTCTGTATACATATATACAGAACGAAAAAAAAATATATATATCCGAGCCATTTCACCCAAGAAACGTTTTCCAAAAATTTTTGCTGGGAGCTTGGAAGTACGTCTTCATAAAAACTATATCATTAGACTCAGTTTTTCACGCTCTTTCGAATGATGTATTTTTTCGTTGGGGAGCACGAGTTAAAACATTTAGACCCAGTTGAAATGATATTTTTAGTTTTATCATTTTTTGTTAGATTGATTTGGAGTCGTTATTTTAAGAGACTATTACGCTCAGTTTTGACGGTTATAAATGTGTTCTATGAAGAGATGCACCAATTCTAACTCTAGATTTAGATTGATCTGAAATTTTTGAAATTGGAGATACTATAGATTTCTGTTTAATTAATTTGGAGTTGATATCAGTCTCAAATAAGAGGTTACTACTACGAAGACAGCTACTTTATTGATTCCTCGGTAACGTGAATGCAGAAAATTTTGGCTTTGATTTTTTTTTTCTGTCAAAGTGAGTGATATTCGGAAAAATGATAATTTTTTTTCGGAAAGATTGACTTGATGCTTTCAGTGTCGACAAATCTAAGTCTACAAGTTTCTTTCAATTTTATATTTCATTTGTCGAGAAAGCAGAGTGTTCTTCGACAACCTTTCATTAAACATTATCAATAGAAAGTGGCTATTATTCCTCAAAACACGTTTTCATTAATGAAAAAGTGAAGTACTGAATTTCGTTGTCACCTAATTACTGAGTAAGTAGTAAAGCAGCTGCCTGTATAAGAAAAATCTCATAATGTTAAACGATGTCAATTCTATACCGGTTCTGAACAATCTAATACCGGATTAATACTGATTTCGGGCGATTCCATACCATTTTCAACCTATTCTTGTTCCCTGAGATTCTAGAAGTTGAAATCAGTACGTTTCTATTCTGCAATGATACCAAATTTTTGAAGAGTCTTTCTTATTGAAAAACAAATAATTAATATTCATGATTGAGATAAAAATGAGGTGTAAAAATGGTGTCAGTCTTCATGAATTTTTATTAGTAGTCAACAGTTTCAATATGCTCAGTGACCACCTATTATAGCACGAAATTATTAAAAGATGAATGGTAGATGGACTTTTGTCATGTGTAATTTTGATAAGAAATATGATTTAATGCAGATCTATATTTTTCAGATATGGACGACTTCAAAAGACTCCAAACTCACTCATACTCTATTGCGCACAAGATTCTTTCAAGTAATTGCCATGAGTAAGAGTAGGGTACTATTCGACCATTGCATACAACAAATGTTTTGAACGTAGGAGTTGCACTAAAACTTATGATCCTTCGTATAGAGTGAGGATATACAACCATTAGCCTTTCAATTGATTATCAGTGTGCTTTTTACTTTTCCAATTTCTCTGTGCATAGTATCAATTGCCTTTGACCCATTCTAGTTTCTGTTTCAATCGATTCTGATCACTTTCAATCGGTACTAATCGATTCCTACCGATTCTAATCAGTTCTGACATTGGTTCTAACGAATTTCGCTCGACTCCAGCATGAAATTCAGTCTGTGCTTATCAGTTCTGCATGGGTTTCAGTATAATTTATTATCGGTTCCAACCGATTCTGATCGGTTTCAACCGATTTTTATCGGTTCCGGTTCCTATCGGTTCCAATCGATTCCATCGGTTCCGGTTCTTTGGAACCGATAAAAACCGGAACCGTGCATCCCTAGGTTGGGTGTGGGTGTGCGTGTGGGTGTAGGTATGGATGTGGGTGTGGATATAAAGGGGCATCCAGACATACCCAACACTTACACCCACACTCATACCCCATGAATAACAGAAGTAATTACGTAGTTGGAAATTTCCAACTTACACGAACGGCATATCTTGCTCATGTTCATCAGGATATATGAGAGAAAATTGCCTGTTGTACACTTATTTATAGAAAAAACTATATATATTATGTACTTCTATAATTTGAATTGTTAAATTAGACTGACGTTACTGAATCGCAGTCTGTGAACAAACTCTTTATAAAAGACATGAACTGTTGCTGTATTCGAAGGAGTGAGTCACCATAACGTGACGTCACCGAAATGGTTTTTATTTCGGTTCTGGAGAAAAGAAAAATCATGGTGTCATTGTCAATGGCCATGATACATGCTTTTCTCTCTCATGTTTGTTTCTTTTTATTCACATTCTCTGACATGGCTTTTTCCTCCTCTCGCATTTTGTGTTGTTCACCTCTGATTTTGAGTAGGAGAAAGTGTGTTGAAACGTGATATATGCATGAGTGAAACTGTTGGAAGCGGCAGATATATATATTGTTTTGTTCTTGCGTGGTTTTTTGGTGGTGTACTGACATTCTTTTTGTTTAGATTCGTGTTCGGTTATGAAATAAAGTTTTCTTTCGTCACACGTGTTGAATGCAGTTGTAGCTGCCATTGATGAAAGTTTATCACAGCAACAAAAATGTTATCTGACCTACCAAGCTATTCTTCAATTTCAGCACAAGATCCTCCAGAATACTCTCTAGTGGTAACAAACAGACCACCTTCTCCACCGCCAACATATGTTGCTTCAACTGATTCTTCCGTAACAAATTATCCTTGTGTTGCTGAACATCAGCTAGCATTATCACAAATACATTATAATAAGCAATGCGTCGAAAATTGGTGTGCACTTATTTGGGTTTTATTTCTGATTTCATTTGCTCTTTTGAATATTATCTTATCTTTTATTAGCGGCCAATGTACTCTACCCGAAACTTCTTTGAGTTACATACGTGGTTTCTTTTTCTGTCATACCTTTGATCTGGTCGTCATAGTTTTATATTCTTTTTACAAATATAAATCAAGAAGCCAACTTACTTTAGATAATGGTCTTATAGCAACCGTTTACTGCTTTGTGATTCCTACGGCAATAAATGTGCCTTTCTTTATGAATCACACTGTTCCTGAGATAGTAGAATTGAACAAAGCTGTCCAATGTTCATCATCTGTCACTGATACTTATGCATGTCGTTTATCGTTTTATAAGCTTGTCTATGGCCTGACGATCTGTAATTACATTTGTGCTATAATATGTGTAATTACAACAGGTATATGCACTATTAATCAATGTCCAAAGCGTCTCCGACGTCATTTATGCAACGACTGCCTTTGAAAGCTAACCATACAACATACAGTTTTGACCCGAAATATAAGTTCAATATGACTACATTGATCTTGTTTTGGTCGTACATTTTTTTCTTAATCGCGAAATACAAGTTTTTACTTATCTTTCTCTCTCTCTCTTTTCCAGTCACATAAGTTCCTGCCTCATGTAAAACTCACTCCAGAAAGGTTGCGATCTAATGAAGCCACATTTACTATTAACCACCTCAAAAGAAAAACCAATAGTATAGAGGCAAATATTTTGTGGAACTTACATATATTTTTGTTCAATTGTTATTTTCTGTTTTCGGTAATTTCTTAGAGTAATTGTTAAACTTATTATATATGAAAATGAACATGAAAAATATTTCAGATGACTATCACTGAATTGCTAAAAAAACAATAAGTGATCAATCAAATAAATACTTGGATTGGATTTATATATATATGCTGTTCTATTTAATGACTCTTACGTATTGGATATTGTCCATTTTCTTTAGTTCTTTGCTAGGAATTATGAACAAAATCATACTCCTTGTAGTAAGAAGAAAGCTTAAAAATTAAAATCTTTGGTTCTTTCCCTTTTGGGTGTGGGTCTGGGTGGGTGAGTGTGGGTGTGGGTGTGGGTGTGGGTGAGTGGGTGTGAGTGGGTGGGTATGGGTGTGGGTGTGGGTGGGGTGTGGCTGTGGGTGTGAGTGTGGAGTGTGGGTGGGAATGTGGATGAGGGTGTGGATCTTCCATACGCTGACACTCACACCCCCACCCACACCCCACCCACACCCCACCCACACCCCACCCACACCCACACCATCCACACCCACACCAACATATCCACACCCACACCCACCCATCCACACCCACACTCACACCCACACACCCATACCCACACCCACCCCACCGACACCCACACCCGTACACGCACATCCATATCCACACCCACCTTGCAAAGAGACTAATTTGATCCATCTCTCATAATTCGACTTTATAATTATTGTTTCGTGCGTCTTTATTAATTTAGCATTCGAAGATCTGTTAACTTATCTCTTGAAAATGTATAGGAAGAACAGAACCTCGAAGTGAGAGATATATAACATAATTGATGGTGATATCATAATACAAAACAATTGGAATTTTTAGTCGACTTGAAGAAAGACAAATAAAAAAGCTTGTAGTGTGATGTCTTAATATTTGTTTAAATTTTTTCTTTTTCGTTATTCTATTACGTTGCATATCGAAATTTAGAAGATGCTTGATGAGAATGAAATTATAACATAAACCAAGTGAACAATAAGTAAATAATGAAGAACGAAAATAAATATGTGATTAATATAAAAAAAAGATATTACTTTGATTAATGTCTGTTTTATTTGATGCTTTTTTTTAATGAATCATCTTTTTTTGTGAGAGTTTAGGAGAACTTTTTGAGATAAAACTGTTTCTAAATATGAACAAAAAAAAATGATTTTAAATGGAGTAAGAGCAACGAAATGAAAAAAAAACATTTTTTTAAAATATTATTGTTGCTTAAAACTAAATAAAAGTAAGGAGTTCTGGTGGGTGTAAAGAAGCAGTCATGACTAGTTTCAATATTGCTTGAGGATCTCATTCGATGGCTTATCTATTTATGATTTAAATAAAAAGAATCCAAACAACATATATCTTTTCCGTTTTGTAAAACGAATTTTGTAATAGAAGATTAATTTTTTAGCAGTAGCGTGAAGACGTCGGTGGTATGAATGTGGCTTGCTTGTGAATGAGTTTTATCTGAGGGTCGATGCTGATGTTAGTTGTTGAGAAACGAAGTTAATCATCAACATGTGCAACGACGTGGACACCCACACACATTCCGAAGATTTTTAAAATTTCAGAAACTTTTCACTGTCTCAAATAAAAGTTCAGGAATCGATTTTGCTTCCCATTATACCTTCTTGAGATTCACGAAATTCGAAAACCTTTTAGATTTCCGATGAAAGACTGGAAACAAAAACGCTATCCTCACATGCATCTTCGGATACCAACTTAGTTTTTCTATCAATATTAGTTTCCTGTAATACCTTTAAGATTTCTGAAAATACTATTAGGTTTCTGATAGCAAAAGAGAGGTGTTCCAAAATACTTTCAGAGTGTCGAAACCGATATTTTGGAAAACCTAAGACTCGTCGAGCTTTCGGAAACCTTCTCGCAAATCTTGAAGGGTATGCTAAGAGGTTTACAAATAGATTTGAGTTTTCTAGGAAACGGAGTGTTTTTACTAAGTACGATGAGCATATGTTACACACAGTATGTATTAGAGGCATCACTTTCACTTTCCTTTCGGAAAGAAAAGTAAATCTTGAAGGGGTGTGGGTATGAATATAAATGTGTATCTACTTGTTATCCCATATCCTTGGTGTAGTTAAGCTTGGTGAATTTCTAGCGACGAAGAGAACGGCTTGGTCTGATTGGACCAGCTTATAATTCATGGTGAATAGTAACGTTGAACACATTTACAGTTGATGATTATACAATTTGGAAGCACTTGGATGACACAGAACAATCCAGTTCAACTTGCTCAGAAAATTGTGTCACTGTCAATACATTTCTCAAATCACAAAAAGTATTGATTATTAGATTTTGAATCATTGGAATACGATCAAAGCATTTGCAAATACTTTTGTAATGACTGAGTGTTTGTTTCACTTGAGTCGGTGAAGAAAACAATTCGAATGAATCATTCTTCCTTTATTCTCAAAATGATACCCTAAAGATATTATGAAAACTACTTTATATAATGAAACAAAATTAGTCAACACGTATAAAGAATACTAGGACAAAGATTTTTATTTTGGAGAGAAAGACTGATTTCGAATTCTTCTAACTCTTAATAAGCTGATGTATCAAAATCAATTCTCATAATCGTAATATCCATTCCAATATGTTTTATTTTTTCTACTATATGAAATCCCAGTTTTTCGTACAAGCTAGTTGCATTTTCCGTCCATAGCCACACATGAGTATAATTTAGTTGTTTTGCTACCGCGAGAATCTTATTAATCATATATGTTGCTACACCTTCGCCACGATATTCTGGTTTTGTATAAACGCAGGCCATCCATGGTGTTGTGTTGTAATAGGGATTACCTGCAGGTACATCACACTTTTCTAATCCAGCTGTTGCAACTAAATTTTGATTATTATTATCTAATGCAATCGCTAATATTGGTAACTGATCATAATTACAAGCATGATTATCTTTAATATCTCGTATAACATCTTCTAAATTGTATAATCCGAATGCATGATAAGTATTTTGCCATTGTTCATAGAAAATTTTTGCCATTTCTTCAATATATTCTTGTTTATGTACTACGAAATGGAATGAATATTTTGATAAAAACGAATCATTGTTGTTGAATACATTTTTGTTGTTCATGATAATAGAATTCCTTGATTATGACGCCTGTTTTCTACTATTTACTTCTGATGATCTTTCTATATTATCTAAAAGTAAAAAATATGTTTTTCTTTGTAATATTATCAATCAAGCATTCTAGACAGTTAGTATATTAGTTGATTGAGATGAAAGGCAAGTTTTATTGTTTAGCATATAAACACCAGCAAACATATTGAAAATTTGTTTATCCATTTCGATAGCTAAAACGTGACCAAAATTTTGCTTCATAATCAATGGTGAGCAAATTCTAATACGTGGATGAGTCTAAGACAATGAACTGAAGTATTAAAAAGTTATATATATAACATATAGAATATTGATCAATTCTAGAACTGTGAAACATGACGGCTATTCGATGTGATTTCTAGAGAATGAAATCTATACGAAAATAAATGCAACAATATTGTTGATGCATGCGTTATATGACATTTGCTTTTTGTTGCCACTATGATGCAGATACGATTGTGTTTTTTATATTTTTGTTCTTATCTCTTTCTCATTCGCAAACATCGACTATCTGTTGAAACTGGTCAAAACTTCTCCAGTGAAGTAACTTAGACAAAATGTTTTTAGAGGATGTGAGATGTGGGTGTTCTCTTTGCAGAGACACCCACACGCGTACCCACACTCACACCCTAGATTCCTTAGACCTTACAAGATTTATTGATAGAGAAAATTATATACAAAATTATAACAGAATTCACTTCACTTGAATTTCTTTGTAATTCATTTCATTTGAATTACTTTGTAGGGTGGGTATGGGTGTGAGTGCAGCTGTTGCTCGTCTTTTCAATGACATCCGCACACCAACATTCACAACCACATCCACACCCGCTTTGAATGAACTGTTTGGATTTCAAAATAATATTCCGTCAAAAAGAAAAAAGTCAATCTCATTGTCATTTCATGTTCGATAAAATTTTTCTTTTCGATTATTAAGTTTTAAATTAGACTTGTCGAATAACATTAAAATAATTTTATTGTGTTTTAATTGTCTCGTATCCAACATACGATAGAGATCTTTATATTGATTGAATAGAATTCTGTTTGTTCTTTTTCTAACATTAATTTTAGTTTTCATAAGATGATGAATTGAATTTTTCAGCAAAAGAATTTTCTTCAGAAAGAAAAAAAATGCTGAAACAATGAATATCAGTAGACGCTAGCAAGATTCGTTGTATTGACGCTGTCAGTAATACTATTTAGATTACAAATTTAAGAGATGTAGAGATATTTCAAATGAAAACTCATCACAGTTCAAAACCAAATTCCTTCTTTTTTCAGTATTTCACAAGCTCAGTAAATTTGAGTCACTTTAAAAAGTGTGAACAATTTTCGGGTGTAGTTCGACTTTGTTTCATTTTAGTAAAATAATCCATGAACATATTTATATACAAGCGTCCTTGATAAAACTTTTTATGTTAGAGAAGCAGTTATTCTCTGTGAGTTTTTTCTTTGAATAAGCTTCAACGATGTTTACAACAACATTAATATCACTAAGGAAGAATGAAATATATTGATAGAATTGGAAGGAAAATTACCAAAGATTCTTGTCAATGATATAGATAAGTAATAAGTTTCTTGTCTCATTATTTAAAAATGAATTTTTTTTTTCTGGAATTTCAATTGATCATTTTAAAACTTATTATTAGAAAAAAAAATTTTTATATTAATTAATAATTTTTTTTATTTATGAGACTTAAATTCAGTATCAATCAGGCATAATCATCTTAATGTAATTTTTTTAGTTGATTTAATAGATCTATTTTGTTATTCAAAAATTCTTCTTTGACGAATTCAATCATTTATGTTAAATAATGAGCATGTTTCTTGTTTTAACACACATCGTTACTTATCTAATAAACTTGCTCATGTAGTTCAATCAATTTATGACATTTCAGATCAACTGATTGTTATGAAAGAGTTCTTAAATCTATCAATTGATATTTAAAAAAAATTTGTAATATAAACTTTCAAAAACTTCAAAGAACTAAACAAATCTCTATATTTTAAAATTGTACCCAAAAATAGAAACAAAATTGTTGATCATTCTTTCGATATGAATTTATGACGTAAGATACAATGTATTTCTTTGTAAATATGGACTGCTGTCTTTTATCAATACTGTTTCTAGTGAAATTACTGATAAACTTGTATCTGATGTTCAAAAACTGATTATTCAATTTAGTCAATTACGATTACACAGTAGGTAAACAATGTCTCTCGTTATATATTTATCTTGAGAAACAATCAATGAATATGGGATAAGACATTATTTACGTTTTATATCTCCATTACTTCCTATACAGCTCTTATATGTTCAACATCCTCTGTACATCCATAATTTCCTATATCTCCATACCTTCATTTCTGGTATCATATAGACATCCTCAGATAACAATATCAGAAAAAACTAAAGGAATCTCTATGAAATTCACATGAAATTTCGTAGAAATTCGAAAAATTCATCTTAGACACATATGTTGATAGCAGACATGTAGTAATTTAGAAGTATTATGATAACATGGTTAAGAAAACAGACATTTTCATGTATTGTTCTCAATTAGGATGCATGTTTTATTTTCGTGCATTTATAAAATTATTATTTTCAATAGAATTTTGTCAAGTGAGAATTGTGTTTGATTCACTCTTAGTTGTTTAATATTTGATCGATATCATTTAGATTTTTCATATATTTTGCATGAAGATAGAGTCCATAATAATACGAAGTACTACATTTCATTACATCATTACGATTATATTGAGCAAGAGCAATCCAATGAATAACCGTTAAAGCCAGTGTACATCTATTACATATTTTAGATGGAAGTTTTCCAATAAGATCAAGATTATGTTGAATTTTTAATTCCATACAATCGTTAGATATATTTTCAATATAATATTCTTGATTATTATTGAATTTGTCATAGCCACTAAGAGCATAAAGAACTTTAGAAAAATCATATTCAGGCAAACC
>CAJNOP010000286.1:32512-55506 GCA_905250075.1 Rotaria sp. Silwood1
CATACTGACATCTATAGCTGGTCATAAACACATACTATTAATATTCAATGAGAGCAGATCAACACCGTTAATGACTGTTTACAACAAATTAGAATAGAGAATAATGATCTTTTATTAAATTGTTTATGATTGTAGTACACGACTACCGTAAAGCATTATCGTTTTCCGTCGTAATCTATTGATATTTGACGGCGTGCGCTCGTTCATGATTGATTTCGGATGCTTTCAATACATCATTGGCTTTATCAGATGATACGGGCGATGAATTGCAAACAAGGTCATCGATTTGTTCGAGTGATAAACCTTTCGTCTCCCAAATGCAGAACTTAGCAAAGAGAAGACAGCCGATACACATTGAACCCCAGAGAAAAAACACTTTGGAGCCCATGTTCCCTTTGTCTGCATCAACCATGTATGGTGTAACATAGCCAAGAGCAAAATTACACAGCCAATTGGAAGCGGTTGATAGAGACATGCACTTTGCTCGAATAGCTAAAGGATAAAGTTCTCCTGTAACAACCCATGCAGCTGGACCCCATGTAGAAGCGAAGAAGGCGATGAAGATACAAACAAATGCAACAAGTGTCTTTTGAAAAACTGCGTTTGACTGATCCACAATGATACTACTGATAGCAATAATATATTGACAGACTAGCATACCGGCAGCACCAATAATGAGAATTTTGCGTCGACCAATCTTATCCATAAGCAACATGCCAGGAATTGTCATACAGACGTTGATAAGATTTATCACAATCGTTACGAAAAAAGGTTGTTGAATGCCGGAAGAATGGAAGAAAGATGTACCATAATACATGATGAAGTTGATACCAGTCAATTGTTGCCATGCTTGAAGAAAAATGCCAACCAAAGTTCGAAAAAGATTCTTTTGTGGCCCCATTTTGAAACAGTCAGCATAAGTGCTAGAATCATATTTCGACGTTAACTCCATATTGGCAATGATCTCGTCGATGTCAGTGTCGAGATTCTCATCAACAGCTGCACTCCAATTAAGTTTCGCTTGTGCTTGATGGGCTCGTCCAAAATCACCCTTCAAAACAAGATATCGAGGCGATTCAGGAAGAAAGAACATACCAATAGCAAGTATAGCAGCCAAAATTAATTGGATACCAATAGGAATTCGATAGCAAGCATGGGAATGAATGTCTTTGGTCTCATTATTGGCAATAGCAGCTAAAAGAAAGCCTATAGTAATGAGCCATTGATAAGCCGAAACGAGAGTGCCTCGAATCCATTTAGGAGCACATTCCGATTGATATATAGGAACAATGCATGATATCAAGCCAACACCAAGTCCTGCAACAACGCGTCCTACGGCAAAGAGAGGAATTGCGGTAGCGACTACTTGAAATGAAACACCGATTGAGAAAATCAAGCATGCCACAATTAATCCCCAACGACGACCGAGAAAATCACCAGCTGGATAACCAAGCAATGCGCCAAAGAATGTGCCTGCTGATAAGATAGACACAATCAAACTTTTGTCCCGTGAAGTAAGCTGATATGTTCCATCCAGCTGACGGTGACCAAATGTCTGAAGAAAATAATTCATATCAATGATTCCAGAGATCGTACCAGTATCGTATCCATACAATAGACCACCAAAGGCAGCGAAAACCGAAACGAAGATAGCCATCGGATTTCGTCGAAGTTGTTCGATTAACTTATACATTTTAGAGAATTATGAGGTGTAGATAACGACAATGTACGATGGAATTTGCGCTCTAAATATAGAAAGAAAGCTAAAAAAAGACAAAAGTCATCTATTTCGAGAAGCATTTTCTTTCTAGAAAAAAAAGAATCTTATTTCCTACCTGATCTACTGTAAAAAGATGAAGTCTAAAGTCGTAAACTTATTGTCTGTTTATCCGTTAAAATACTTTCTCTATTCGAAAATAGGCGTATCTTCTTGTAAAATTAAAAGAGTTAAGTTTATTCATCTCAAAAAGTTGAAACGTGGTGGATTTGTTATCAAACTGCGTCTTTATTTCATTATGACTCTTTTGTAATTCATAAAACATGTTTTCTATCTGAGCATTGTCTGTTTGGTATGTTAATGTATAACCTTTTCCAAGAAATTCGTAAGAAAAACTACTCGTTTAAATTTAGACAATCGTTTTATAGATATGAAGTGCAAATTATACTCATAGATTATAGCGAACCATGAGAGTCAACAAAGTTGTATCTATTTGCATTTATTCCATCTAATCACCTCTAACCGTCGCTCTGCAAGTCAAACGGAATTTTTCATAGATTAGTAAAATAAATGTTAACATTATCATTTATATGCACACGAAGAGTTTTCGAAGAAGTAATCAACAAATTTTGCTTAGCAAAAAAAACATTTGCATTAAGAAAATAAGCCTGAGAAACAATTCAGTTTCATACGAATTGCACACAGAAATACTTTTTGGATTAAGCGTTCTCATTTTATTCTGCAAAGCTGACTACTAATTGAAATTACTTTATTTATGGACCTTGTTTTTTGATAAAGTCGTTTTTTTTTTATAGTACAACCTTCAATTTTGAGAAAATTTACATTCCGCTCTCTACTTCATTCGATAAAGATACAATAAGCAACTCTTAAGAGTAGATTAACATAGAGTAGGAATATCTAATGCAGTCAAAATCTTTTGAGAATCTATGATAATCTCATATCTTTCAAAAACATATAAAAATAGTTCGTGAATCCACAGTGATTTTAAAGTGTGTTTTTTATCAAAGTTGTTTTGAAAAGTTATCACATAATTTGAAATGCTACCAATATTTTTGGACTTTAATTTTCCAAATTTTCGTGTCATCAGACAGCTTAACTTCTTACTGTTCAAGAAAGTAAATTGTATTAATAAAGTGGAATCATATCAAAGAGAAGGCAATGATTTATTAATACCTACAGCAAATAAAAAAAATTAGTGATCAAACTCATGTACTATGTCTTTTTTCAGATGTATATAAATAACTTTCCTACAGTACAGCAAATTATTTTATTCAACTCTATTCATCTGTAAACTTCATTTTACTTTTATGAGACAAAAAACAGATAACTGTATATTTTAGTACAAAATATAGAAAGATGCAATGATTGGAATATGAGAGAATAAGATGAGACCTCGAGTGAATCAAAAAATGTCACGCATTACCTTGAAGACAGTAGACGGAAAATGATTCACCGCATGCGTTGGTTGAAAATGAAATTAACAATACTACGAAAGCTACCATGTGCAGATGGTCTTTATACTTGATTCAGTTTTTTTTCTGTCTATGAATGATAAAAATAAGTATTCTTTTCTCTAAGCGTGTAATGCAGCTGAATACTCACTCAACCATAGTAAATACTATACATATAATCACCTATATACATAACGATTGTTTTAGACACCGTGTAGAGAAAAAAGAAGGTTCGATTACACATGCTTATTTCCATGTGGCGAAAGCCAGGTGTACATGTTGTTTTTTGCTTTATTCACATTGATATACACATAGTCCTACTTAATATGTGTTTGACTAATGCTAAGTTCTGTTCAGAAGTCATATGATAATTATCTATCAGTAACTCAAATCAAAATGCATTAATCCTCTAAACCAAAATGAGTTCTATTATCAGTAATCAAAATAAAGTGGTTCGAAATTGAAGCAGCCCATTACATGAGATCTATTGTTCTATTGATTATCGATGATGAAAACGATGAATGAAGTCTAAAAATATTAGCATGAATACCATATATTGTTCAATATGAATTGTCTCACCAGATGAATTCAATATTGTATGTTAAGTTCTCAATATTGAAGCATAAAATTTATTTTCTATTATTCGTCATCCTTCCTAAATATCAAAGAAATATATATGCTTTCTGGTACAATTGTTCACTTTATGGAAGAAAATAGAAAACTGAACTAAACATACATTATTGTGCTGATAGAAAAATAGATTCTCGACGCACCTGATAACTTCAATCTATCAAGTTAGAGTTCAAATGCATTGATTTCTCACATAGAAATTAGTTTCAGCTCGTGTAGTTCAGTAGCACATATATACGACTTCTGATTATTGATTTGCCGTTTCAAAATCTTCACATGTTACACTTTGATTAAACTAGATTTTTGTCATTCTACAGAGCTCAGTGAGTACAGCATCTGGTAAGAAGGGTTCGTCCCTCATACTAAACTTTCAAAGGATGACAAACTACTAGATCTTATGAGTAAATTTATCTTTAAAAACTCATTTTTAATTCAAACAATAAAGATTTCATCTGAAACACTGACACAATAATGTGGTTTAATGTTAAAAAAATATTTTACTCAAAAAAAACAAACTTTTTATACTCAACTTACATGTCTTTGACTGACATAATTCACATTTAACCAAAACTGATTCATAATAAGAAACAGAATTACATAGAAGTAATGCTTGAAAGACTTTTTAACATACACAACCATCCTTGATAAATATTTAATGAAAATAGAGGAAAACATTCTATTTTCCATTTAGTAATAAGAGGTATGAATTGTCAAATAAAGATATATATAGTGAATATGTCAAGTTCACACCAGATATGAAAATCATTGCAGAAGAAACGAGTAAAATATAATTCTCTATCGGAATAATAAAAATGAGCTGAGAGATCGGAGATTTCCAGTCTTTATGGGCTTCTCTATGACAAACGCGAACATTGATGGATTTTTCGACCAAATTTCTGTCCTAAAGAATAGAACTGATGTCTAACAGAGTTTGATTCAACAAAAACAATCAATTCCTATTAAATCATCTAACGATTTTGGACCTTATTAAAGACACATATCATTGACGTTTAAATAACAATACAAAACATAGAGAAAATATCACTATTTCAATAATCACCGACAATATGCATACATTCTTTGCTTTATTATCAACTAGTGAATATTTATCAAATAAAAATTGTCAATAGTAGAATATAAAGATTTCACTATGATCTTCTCTAGAACTATCTCTAATATGTATAGTTATTTTTTCGTCGAAGATTTGCAACTAATACTCTTCAAAATGGCGATAAAACACGATGAAAAACATTTGCTTATTTCATTCATATATGTATCAAGGTAAAAAGAAAGTAGTGTTTAATCTCTGGAACTTCACTAAAATAAGATTTCAATTAATCTTTTTCTTGAATAGTTGACAGAAGCTTTTATCATTATGTTGGTTAGTCGAGATTTCATATTCTTGATAACTAGACAATGAACTTTTTCCAGCACATGAAGAGCATCAATTTATCTGTTTATGTCTCCTATGCATTTATATTTGAATTAATAGAGAAAATATGAAAGATTTTTTTGTTGAATGAAATATCTCGTAACAACACAAGAGGAAGAATTTATGAACAAAGTTACAGAATAAAAAAAAGAATACAAAAAATTATGTTCATTAACATCATATCTGTCACATAAAGATTGAATAATGTGTCACATTGTAGCAAAATGATCCGAATTACAATCAAGAGTTTCTGTTCAAAATTCGTCTTCTAAGGTAGCGGTTGTTTCAACAGCACCTAATAGATCGAGACCAAGATTTTGAACACATAGTGAATCTAATATTATATCAAATAAACGTGATAAAGACATAACACAGCTTTCAATAATTGAATATTTATGATGAACATGGCTAATGGGTGTGAGTTTTGATTTTCTCTTGATTCACACACAGCACACACCGTTCTTTTTTATTTTTTTCTCCATGGATCACACTCAACTAGGTCTGGATCATGGCGTGCTTGATACCCACACCCACAATCAACGTTCATCTTCTTGTTTCTAGATTGGCAAAGTCTCTGTTTGTTATGATAGTACTATTGAACAAGGAGTTGTACAATGGAAAAAGTCAGATCCAGCAGCGTGGATGGATTTTTATTATGGTTGTGACTATCACATGTATATTGCTAATTATAGTCGCCATAACTATGTGTCCTATGTCAGACGAGTCTACAAGTGAACAATATACAAAATGTTAGACACAAGATACATGATGCATTAAGGCCAAAGATTGTATTATTAACTTTCATTTTTCAGACTGACGTCTTTGTGATAACTCTCCTTCATTGATGTATTTCTGTTGAAAAGTGAAAGTGTTTTATTCTTTGAAAAATGATTGAAAGATTTTTTTCTCGTATATTATATTGATTGATTATCATATTCAAACTTTGTATAGGATTTGATAATCTTCGTTTAATGTAGGTGTGGGTGTGGATAGAGACAGCACTTATAACCACATCCCGTCTGTTTCGATTAAATAAAAAAATATTCGCGAGTAGTCTCTTGTTATTTCATTTTTTGCTTCTCTATGTTAGTGTTATTAACTGTTTTGTACAATTAAAACACTATACATATACTATCGGGCAAAAAACAGATTGACAAGCATAATGAGAAAAATGTAAAAGACTGTTCAATGATGAAACTATTGATCAATATTCAATAAAAACCTACATAATAATTGAGACAAATTAAAAATGTTCTAAGAAACGACAGATGTCTATGACGGCGCTGCCACTACCGCAATGGACATTGCTGTTACTAACAGGATCAGTGAAGGATTCTTTCTACCGAAATTATGCCCTAAAAAGTAGAACCGATATCTAACAGAGTTTGATCAAGTAAAAACCATTGGTTCCCAGTGCACCATCTAAGGATTTCGAACATTATCAAAGATGAACATCATTGACTTGTCAATAACAGTGCAAAAAAAAGCGAGTCCAAATGCACACCACACTCCATTCTTTTTCATCCTTTGTTTTATAGGATACACCCATACCATGTCCGAACATCTTTCTCTCTCTTTTGTTGAGCGTAATAAACCGTGTTTAATTGATCACACCATCACTTAACTGTCGATATTTATTCAATCTCTGTAACATAGGTTCGGACACTTCAATTCCGGAAAACACATCATCTACTTCTATCAAATCGACTTGGTGAGTTTCTTTTTCTAAAAGCTTAGTGTATAAGTTCAATTTGTCCATTGTTAGCTTTACAGTATCTAACGCATATAATCGATTATAGTCACAAGACCATCCATAGATTGAGGACTTTTCTTACTTGATATAAGTATCTCAATCACCAATATGTGAAATCTTCAGGTCCGTCAACATGTCATTGTGTGAGAATAAAATGTCTATTTAGGTAAGTATTTCGATTCAATTGATGTTGATAATGATAGTGTACAATATTCGAGAAACAAAACATAAATAATCTGTTTAATAGATACAATAAAAAAATATCGGCAGTAAATGTACTATATACAAGAGATGTTATGTAAATAATGATACGATTGGTTCTCAGTTAGAATAAATTGAGAATGCGATCTCGAACGAAATTCATTATTCAATAATAATTCCGATAGTTGTTCAACATTAATTTCACTGAATTGCAAAGCACACTTAAGAAGGTGTTACGAAGCAACGACAATGATATAGTCGAATTGATGAATTGTTTATGTCATATCTGTTATGGTGTATAGAAAAATGATGAAATAATCGTGAAGTGTCTCAGAAAGATAAAACACTAAACAAAATAAAATGGATAGCATAATTCGAGTCGATAGGATAACGGCTCTCGAAAGTTGCCATCGTCATCATTGAAACAACTGTAATGAAGGAGAATTTATAGTACAAGCATAATGGCATGCACTCTAATAGAGACACACTTCAATTAGTGCAAAACGTTCCCTTTTATTGCACATTCAATGAATGCAATAATTCATCCATCAATTTTTATGACTATAACGGATGAAATCAAGATGCATTATACATACCAATCACATCCTACTCTTTCTTTCTTTCAACATTTCGATATTTTTCTTTTATTGATTCCTAGTTTGAAGGCAGTAAATATATGCATTTGATTACAAAATAGAACTACTCGTACGAAACAAAAAACAATAAATTTTATTGGATTGGAAACATGCATGATAATCGATGTATAGGTATCGTCGGATGTGGCGACATGGGTTTTGCACGTGCACATCGTTTATTCCAGTGCGGCTTTATACTGTAGTAATGGGTAGTCGTTATCCAGACAAGCGAAATGGTACACAATTAGAAATAGTGTCGATTGTCTAATGTCTTCGTCGTCATTCATCCAAAACACTATATTGATTCTCTTGTATCGCATTTCGAGCATGAGCCATTATTATTTAATGAAAAAAATTCTAATTGATGTATCAAATCAATCTTGTGAAGAATCTTATCTGAACGATTCTTCCAATGCGGAAATACTTCAAACAGCAATACCCACTGCCTACGTTGTCAAAGCATTCAATACTATTTCATCATTTGCCATGCAAAGTACAACACCAGGTGAATCTCGCAATGTCTTTGTTGCTAGTGATCATTCAACAGCGAAAAATAAAGTAATAACACTTGCATGTGAAATAAATTTCGATTCATTCAGTGCGGGTTCAATTCGAACAGCACGTCATCTAGAACGTAATACTAAATCATATATTGTTCTCTTAATGGCAAATTCCTATCATTGCCAATCTTGTCGTTACATCCATGTGGCTTACATACACACTCTGTATGAGTTATATCAGTGCACGTACAACTTCATGGAATCAACTCTATTTACACACGGTTAATGAAACATTATGTCCAAGTGCTGTCACTATGCTGGCTATTGTCTACATGTCCTCGAATCTTGCATGTGAATTTTAATTGACCAATGGAACCCGAGAACGACGATTTCCAATGTGGTTGGATCGATGGCTATTAAGCAGAAAGCAACTTGGTATATTGACAGTTACTTTAGCTCTTTGCCATTTTATTATGACACTCATTCTTATAACACCCACATATTACTCTTCATGGTTTCATCCTGTTGAAGTCATGGTCTCAACCGTTCACAATCAGACACGAATCGTCGTAGACACTAGTCTCATGACTGCAAAAGGTGAATTGGCATCTCTATTAGGTATTTTAACTCAGCTTTGCATGTCCATTTTGGCTATAACTAGTATACCTGCGATTGATAATCTATTGAGTTGACGAGAATGGCGCTTTGTGCAATCAAAACTGGGTACTGTGACACTATTGCTTGCTACTGGACATGTTGTTACGATGGCTATATCATACTGGTGAAGAGTAAGATTGGTCAACTCACTTTGCAGTCTTGGCTTACTGTTTATATATCTTCCAGTTGTGACTATCTTTCTGAAATTCATATTCTGGTTACCCTGCTTTAGTCGTCCACTCTATAGAATCCGTTGTGGGCAAGAAGTCAAGGGAATTGCCTGAACCAATCAAAATACATGACTAGAAATTAGTCCTTTTTCTCTGAAAAATTTCTTTACTTGTATAGGAAAATAAATAATAATTGACTCAAAGATGACACAATAGTATAGATATCAGCACCCAGTCAGACAAACACTAAAAAATAACGCGTAAAAACGGTACGAAATTTTAACGAAAACAAAATCGTAAAGACCGCACATTTTTTGGATTTTTTCCGTTAAAGTTTGTCAATACGTTTTATGGGTGTGGGATGTGGGTGTGTGGGTGTGGGTTGTTGTGATGTGGGTGTGGGTGTGAGTGAGTGTGGGTGTAGGTGTGCGTGTGCGTGTGTGTGTTGATTTAATGTCCTCTCCACACCCCATATCCACACCCCACACCCTTATTCAGAATAAATTATGCATCCATCGATGGAACTTAGGGATACGAATCGATTGAGGTATACTTCACCGTTGGTATACATTGTAAAGGGAATCAGCAAATGAAATATTATAGATTAGCATCATCGGATCAGTTTTACAGGTCCTAGTTTTTGTAAATTGCAACTATTCAGAATAAATTATGCATCCATCGATGAAACAAAGTGATACGAATCGATTGAAGCATATTTCATCGTTGGTATACATTGTTAAGTGAATTGGCAAATGAAATATTACAGATTAACATCACCTGATCGGTTTTACAGGTGTTAGTTTTTGTAAATTACAACTATTCAGAATAAATTATGCATCCATCGATGAAACCAAGTGATACGAATCGATTGAAGTATACTTCATCGTTGGTATACATTGTTAAGTGAATTGGCAAATGAAATATCACAGATTAACATCACCTACTCGGTTTTTTCAGATGCTAGTTTCTGCAAATTACAGTTATTCAGAATGAATTATGCATCCATCGATGGAACTACGTGATACGAATCGATTGAGATATATTTCATTATTGGCACACATTGTAAAGTGAATTCGGAAACGAAATATGGGATGCAAGTCTTATACCTAGTTGGTTTTAGAGATCCTTGCATATGTAAAGTAGTACTATTTACAATAAATTGCCTATCAATCAATAGAACTAATCAAGATGGATCAGATGATGTGAGTTTTGTTCATGTGATATCTTGTGATGTAAGTTTTTGGAGGAAAGATTCTGCCTTGCCGTACATATAAGGTTCTGGCGAACTATTAGCGTTGACTTTTCTTTTATTGGTGGCAAACATGTATATTAATTGATAGAGCGTGTCAAATTGAGCCGAATGGAAAAAACTTCACATGTGGCACAAGTTGTAGAAGAAATCGTCAGATAAAGTACCTCAAAGAATCCTTTTTTTATGGGTTTTTGATATCTAAAGATCTTATGAGTTTTGTTGAACACGATGTTATAGACATTGTCAGATAGAGCACGTCGAGCTGTGCCACATGATGTCAATTTCGAAAGTGGCACGGATTCTGAATCGAATATTTTTAAGAAATATTAATTATTTTATTTTTTGCTACGATGAAAAATAATATTGTTGTTTATATTTTGTTGGTTTTGATCTTTCCCTAAAATCTAAATATATGAAACAGTAGAGCTCGTCCAGCTCTGTCTGACACACAACACCTAATATTTGGCACACTTGATTGGGCGAATCGTTCTGAAAAAGCTTGAAACAGTCGCTAACTTCACTTACATCTTGTATTTTGCATATAATTCCTTGCATGCATGAGTTGTAAGACGTACCATATGAAATACTAATGTTTGAAACAGAAAGAAAATAATATATTTCTTAGAGGTACCAGTATCCGAACAAAACGTCTACTGATAAGTTTGCAAATCAAAGGGAGTATAACGATCGGAAAAAGAAAGAGCATACCCGTACGTTTAATGAGGAGTTGTAGAAAATTGATAGTGGTATCAAATTCCCGTATGTGATTTATCGTGATCAACCGGAGAGTGTTCAGATATGTATGCATATAAGACTTTTTTCTTCATCAGAGTTTTTTTAAAAGTCAAATTTCATCATCAGAACTTACATGTTCCTACAGATTTATTTTTTATACCAAAGCATCTCTCGTGTTTCAGAGAAATTCGGGGATCCTTGATTTTTATGTTCGAGGATATCAAATTGATGACAAAAGAATCAATCATCGAAGTCTTCACCTTTATCTAAACATTGATCGTTGTGTTTATCTTCAAACAAAGTAGTTTTTTTTTACAAAAGCTTACGAATGTTATTGGGTATTTATAGTCCAATATCGAGTATTGTCAAAAAAAAATTTCTTCATATCTTTGGGAATAGTCCCAAAACATTTTTTTCTCAACTCTTTTGAATCAAAAGTCAATGAAAATTTCATCCAATACTGAGATCAACATTTTTCAATCTTATTTATACTCATTAGGGCACGTTCTAAACTTCCAGAAGAGTAAAAGGTGCCGATGAAAAAATGACTGACTGATTGCAAAATAGTAAGGAGTGTCAGAATTTTCACCAGCAAAATTTTAAAATTCTGTATTTTGCACATTTATTATTACCTACGTTTTCATTCTCTTAATATTAACATAGTTTCATTGAGAATTCTATTCATTACAACTGACTTTTTTGCCAAAAGGGTGTGAGTGTGGGTGTGGGTGTAGGATAGATGAACAGCCACGTCCAAAGCCACTCTAACATCCACACCCCACTCTCATGCACCCACTACACACCCACCCCACTCCCACTCCCACACACTTACACCCACACTCACACCCTCTAAATAGCAGCAATAGAACGCGTACAGACGCGGCTCAGGTGAAACATTTCTTGCATCCAGCCGCGATTCAAAATCAAATCTCGTCAACACGCGGTTGCTAACAAATCCACGGTTAGACGCAATTCAAACTTAAATCGTGTCTAGACGTGGTTCCTAATCAAATCACGTCTAGACGCGGTGCCAAACTAAATCGCGCCTAGACGCGTTCGAATCGATATTTGAAATTTTAAAAAATCTTACAACTTATCTCAGGTTTAATGTGAGTCGTCATTGATATCGTCTAACGATGAACTTTACCTAACTATAGGCCGATGGAAAGTTAAAATGTGTAATGTGAGTGTTGCGTGTGGGTATGATTTCCTGTTCAGCCACACTCACACCCACACCACCCTATACAATTTCTATTCGTATGAAATTTTATGTTCATTGATAGTTGCCAAAAAAGAGAAAACTATTAAAACAGATAGTGAAGAACAAGCTTTTAGTGCAATCCTCGAAGGATTAAAATATTACACATGATGGAACTACTGTGACTATTTTGGGAGCCGAAGGGAAACGCTGCAAACTCCCTACTTTACTGATTATTCACCGTACTCGAAGGGTACGTCAAAGCTATTTCATGGAACTTCTTAGCTGTTTCGATTCTCCTATCAACATGTGTCACGAGCATACTAGTTTGAGTTCATTTTATGAAAGTTAATCTGATATAAAAGTGCAAAAATTTGGTTATACTTCAAGATTTGAGTATCAGCGGAGTGTAGAGAAGCTTTATTACCAGACAGTCTTATATAAAATGAGCTGAAACTAATATGCTCCCGACGCATTTTAATACTAGGCTCTGCATAACTATGAAGTTACAAAGGATAACTTTGGCTTATCCCGGACATACCTTGCAGTACCGAGTTTTCACTTTTTCATTTTGCGAAAGCCTCATCATCTAAATGACAGATCATAACCAGACCAAACATCAGCATATCAAAAGTCTGCTAAGTCGATTCAGACATCAAAATCTTTGTCAGTACGTTAAAAGAGCATTGGCATGTTTGCCAGAATTTTTGAAACAAGGGGAGAAAATGTAGTTAAGTTTCTTTCCAGATACTTCAACACACATTGCTAATCATGATTCACAAAAGCATTAAAATAGTTACACAGAAGCTTTCAGTAATTTTTGTAGTAATTCAGAGGTAGGCATGAGTCATCGAGAGTTTGATTTGACTCCTTCAAGATGAGAAAAGTGAACAATGACTCATGCCGATCTACTGACCGGTTCGATTCTGTCTGATCGGTTTAGACCAGTACCGATACCGGTAAGAAAAAGTCCTACCGATTGCAATACTTCCTCACATTCCATATGTTCAACATATATTTTGTCTTTTATTACAGATTTTCATTTTCTCGTATGAATAAACGTGATTCTATTGGAATTTGAATAGATTGGTTCTCTAATTTAATCACGTCTGCCGAAGTATACAAAGGATACTTACGTGGAATCTACAGTATTTCAAACGAATAGTAATACTTGAATTATTAGTTTCTGGTTTGTATGATTTGTCGTACAGTGGCTTAATTGTAGTATTTTTCCGAGTGACTGCAATAGAGCTTGATCTTCGGATCTCTTACTTGATACTCATGTGGTGGGTATTGATATGTAGCGTTCCATACACCTATCGCTTATATCATTGTGTAGTCGCGATACTATTGCTATCAGCTACTGTGTTGCTCGCTGATCGATCCGCTGTCTGCTTTCTTACTGGAAGACCGATGCCGGAAACGGTTCATTTCGCTGTCGAACTCGCCGAACATTTACTGATGATCGATGTCTTTATCGTAGTCGACGACAATAATGCCTACATTTCTAGGAACACATCTACCGTGCAATACATTCAACTGCAAGACGAAGACTGCACGAAACACGGGTTTCATCACGCAAATGAAATCGGCATAAAAAAGACTTGCTCAGCTTGGGACAAGGGATTGCTCTATTTTGCCCACTTGTTCACGTACCATTCATTTGTTTGGTTTATTGAAGATGATGTGTTTATTCCTTCTATAGAAGCATTTCGCGCTGTGCATCAGCTGTACAGTAATTCAAGCGATCTGATCATTCCTTCCGTCGGATACAATATGAATGGAGATGCTAGGAATTGGCACTGGCATGCAGCACTCGGAAAATTTGTCCCTCCTTGGTCTTTAAGCATGGTATGTGCCATCGGCTGTAGTCGTCGACTTCTATCAGAAGTTCGTGATTATGCCTTTTGGCGTGGCTCTCTCACTTTCATAGAGTTTTTCTTTCACACATTAGCCCTACAAGCAGGCAATATGACTATCGTAACGCCGTTTGAGCTACAGACCATCGTATATAGGAGTGAATTTACATTTGAAGACATGCAAAAAAGACCGAATAATTGGTGGCATCCGCAAAAATCCTTCGAGTTGCAACAGCAATGGCGGAGCAGGTAAAGAGCTTCTTTCGGACACGTTAGCATTTACCAGGAGCTTATCGACTGTTGCCTAGATTGGTGAATATATCATCGGAGAAAAGCTTAGAATCTATCGATTTGTTGAGCTACTTGGAAAAAAGTATCACAAATCAGAATCACATACAACAGAGTTTGGAGAAGCTTATTACTCAATTTGACATAGAAAAAGGTACAATGGAACCAGCTTTACGACGTCAATTACGAGACCGATTTATTCTACTGGCAACAAAGTACGCAGGTGATATACAAACGAAAGCACGGCTGTTAGCCGAACATGCATTTCGATTGCCGGAGTGTGAGTTGACGATCATTTCTCAACTGCTTCATCCCTATCGTTCTCTTCAATAGCTCAACCGTCAGTTGCAACCACTATCAATAAGACAGATGCTTATCTGAAACTTGAAGAATCGCTTCAAAATAATCGATGGACGATTCTACATCGATCATATACGACCGATACAAATGAGTCGCATACGCTCGAACAGTTACGGGTTCAGGCCACTCAATTAACCCTGAAAATGACTGAAATGGTCCAATGTGAAAATAGATTGATTCCATGCAAACCAAGTATTACATGTAAGTAGATTTACTTGAAGCAAATATCATATTTTTTTATTTTATTGTGTACGCTTTTCTTCTAGGGTTAGCATCCCGTCATCAGGAAGTCATGAAAGTGCATGATGTGTGGACTGGTATCAACTTGGTGACGGAAATTTTTCTCTTAGTTGGGATGATATCCATCCTCTCCTATTTCATAAGCAAGCGGATGATTCGACATTGAAGCAGCAAGACCAAATCGATAAACTAAACATTTCCATGAGTCCTTGTAGTATATGTAGATTCAGCGATAATATTCAAAAGGTCAAAATCATGGGAAGAAATGTATTGAGTAAAGTAATCTGAAAGGAGGAAGTTTGTGAACTGGAAACTTCTGAAAGATCGGTGATTCGTACAAAGAATCTCGAATATGCAGAACTTCATTGACATAGTTTGAAATGTACAGGAATCTAAATAATGTTGATTTTGTTCTATGTGGCTGCTCTTATGCTTTAAAACTATTCCTTTCCTTCCTTTCTATCCCTATTGGCGAGTACATGAATGATGAGATTTGTAATAGACGCGATCACCCACGATCACCCCCAAATCGGGGAGTGATACCATCGGTAGATAGAGCTCGGCGAGCTGATTCTACGAACACACACGATCACCCAAAATGGTTGAAAAATAATCGTCATTTCCAATGCACACTGTCTTTTTCCAACCTACGATCACCTGTATCTTTTGACAGTGAATAGCCCTACTCGAGTTACGTACATACCCAAATTTCAGCCTGTTATATGCATGCATAAGAAAAATAGCACGGACCTACTTTTCAACTTTTAGCCTTATAATTGAATTTCATATATGTCATTCAGAATTTGATTATAAGGCTTAAAGTTGAAAAGTAGGTCCTTGCTATTTTTCTTATGCAAGCATATAAAAGGCTGAAATTTTGGGTATGTACGTAACTCGAGTAGGGCTATTCACCGCCAAAAGATACGGGTGATCGTGGGTTGGAATAAATGTGGAAACCTCGGATTTAAATCCGAGTGCTATGTGTACTTCAAAAAGTGAACTGGACAGATGTGTCATCCTAGCACGTGTAGGCATCAAAATTATCCTAGCGAGCCCTTCTATTAAAACTTGATTTGTATCAGTTACTGCTAAACCAATAGGGTTTTGGAGCAAATACAGCTTAGATTTAAACTCTTCGTTCTGAATTACCGTCAGAAAGTCGTTTTTCCTAAAACTTGGTTCCTATTGGTTACTGCTCAACCAATAGGATTTCGAGGCAAGTGGAGCTCAGCTTCGAGTTCTCCACCCTAGAAAACCTCGAACTATCATCTCTATGATCGGAAGATGGAGCTTTACTTTTCGATCAATTGGAACGTGGACAAAAACAGTACCAATTTCCGTTTAAGTATCTTTACAATAGGTGACTTAGCCATCTTGTTTCTTAATGTTTTATATACCATTTTGTATCTCTTGAAATTCTCTATCGAATGGTATATAATAGTTTGGGTTTTGTTTGATTATGAGAGGAAAAGTTTTTTACGAGAAGCGGGATAGGTCAATGTTCGCATAGAAAAGCATAGGGAATAATGACTCTTTTTGCGATAACTCAGTAATGGCTCGACGAAACATTCTCATCTTCGAACTCGACCGAGATGTTGATGAGACGAAACTGTGTAGAAAATTTCATCGCGATCGGATTCTCCTTTCGAAAGTTATCGTGTAAAAGGCTGAACAGACGGGCGGACACACTGACCGATTCTATAGTGTACTCACTTTTTGAGTACACAAAAAAACATCTTTCGTCTTGATGAAATCTGTGCAGATCGATGACCCGAACACCGCTCTTTCGAACGGTGAAAATCCCAGGCCTCTATCTTGATCCTATCGAAAGTTACTCAAAAAACATTCGAGTGCCTTGAATTCTAGCGCCGATAATGGTTGAGTTACTTTATTAGTAGAAAAACAGAGCCAGGAGCAATCCCTGAATTAATTGTAGCTAATAACTTGTTTTTGTTTTTGTAATTATGTTTTACAGTTGATGTTAATTATTTATCCTCATCTAAACTCTTTTGTGGGTGTGGGTGTGTAGTGTGCGTGTCGATGACGAGAAGACTCATGCCAAAACACCGACACCCAGACACCCACAATCCACACCTACAGATACACCCACCTGCACCCACTGCCCACACCCACACACCCACACCCATTCATGCATTTCATCAACGTAGCAAAATGAATTGAGATAAATCAAATTTCGATCCCTCACCACCATATACTTATGCCACAGTACATCCAATCCATTCATTTACTAATCCTCCATTTTCAGTTTCATCTTATGAGTCTTCACAATTACGATTAGGGATGCACCAAATCCTGAAAGTCTGACGCAAAGATTGTAGATTTTCGGTATGAAAACCCGTCAAACCCAGTCAAATCTTTGTGTCAGTTATAATCAGTTTTACTCGCTCTATCCGCTATAGGTGCTAGATTTTGGCCAACTTAAAGAAAAAATTTCAAGTTTTGACAGGATTTGACAAAAAAAGTGCTAAAAAGCATAGTTTCAGACAAATCCTGTCAAACTTTACAAGTTTTTTCTAAATTGACCGAAATCTAGCACCTATATTGGATAGAGCGAGTAGAACTGAGTATAACTGACGCAAAGATTTGGCTGGGTTTGACGAGTTTTCATATCGAATATCTACAATCTTTGTGTCAAATTTTAGGATTTGGTGCATTCCTAATTACGATCAGGTCAAGCAAAATTACCTTTGATCGAGAATAATAATTGTCCTTCATTTACTTCTATCTGTTTCGATTGTTTGCAATGCTATGCAACAACGGTGAAATTTTTTCCTCGTTGTTGTCTGTGTGTTTAATGTTTGGCAGAATGCAGTAAATGATTTCAAATTCAAACAAGATTTTACATATGTATCTTCTAGTTTGGCAATATTAAAAGCTAACAAATAAAATAGAGAATGAACTTCTAAGTCATTCCAATAAGAAGTAGCTGGATTGGCTTTGCTTTTAAAAATTTTACCATACTTGATAGTGTGATAATCGTATAATATGTCTTTTAAGTAAGATGATGAAGGGTTCACGTAACTTTAATCGTTATTCTCAACTTCCGTAAAGCGTTGCCACTGCAATTTGTTCTTGCTGGGTACAAGATTTTCAATCGTTTACTTTGTAATATGGTTACGGCAAGAACAGGGCCATTTTCATGTTTTGTTTTGCTCAGGATCCTTTGCAGTATTGATATCTTATATTTTCCTTTATTCTCGTAAGAGATTGTTCAATGTCATGTAATAAATCCATAATATATACTCAAAAGTTCTCTTCGTCTTATGCATAGCATAAATAGATGATGATACTGGAGATGTACGCATATCAATTAATTAAAGACAATGTTCTTATGCTTGCTAACGACGCTCGAATGTGGTGCATTATCGCTTTATTAGCAACCGCGCAAGACATTATTCTCAGTATGATCCCAATCGATTTATCACATTATTATCGAAATGCCACTTCTAAGGAAAAGTATGCCTTCGTTCTGACGGGTTCCTTTGTTGTCTGACGAACAACTGTTCAACCAATCTTTAACTTTAGATGATACTATTCTATCCGATGGAGTAACACGAAGTCGTGTACAAAATGTTCTTTTCGCCGAAAATACGAAAAATAGTCCATCGATTGAATGAAATTCGACTACAAGAACTGAAATCATTACAGTTGAACGATTGAGCGAAATCTCACAAAAATGATCATGCCTGTAAATGTGTTACGAAGAAATTCAAAGCAAATATTTAACTATTAATATATTTATAAGGAGATAAATCCTTACTAAACATGATTGCATCAATAAAATAAAAGAATTTCTTTTTACTAGTTCAAAGATAAAATCTCATTGCATTGAAAAATCATTACAATGAAATTTGTTACATAATGCAAAGCTGAGTGTGATGTGAATTTTAATTTTATTTTGTATCATACTTGAAAAAATTTATCAAATGTGATCGAAATTCTTACTCATACATGTTTCTGTTTGACATCAAATGTACAAAGAGGAACACTGAAAGTAATGAGGAAATATCACATATAAGAAAAGAATTATTCATATTAAACGAAAGAGATTACACAAAACGAGGAAGGAGGATACTATTTAGCAAAAGTTTATTATCATTCTGCTTTTGTTTTTATATGCCTAAGTCACATTCACATGTTGTCCGTTCGGTTTTCTTACCATACGTAACAATATCTTCCAATATCGTTATTATTTTGTTGAATTTACTGTCTTTTAAGGGTTTCAAAGAAGAAAGAAGGACGAACATAAATGGGAGAGCCAGTGAATAGTAGTCTTCACGGATGGCAGATGCATCATAGTGCGAAACCCCATACTTAACCAGCGTTTGATGATACAATTGGAGAACTTGTGATTCAAGTGAACGAGCTCGATCAGTGTCAAGTAAGCGTAAGAAAAACACGATATCAATTAATCCATTTGCACGACAGCAAGTCTGCCAATCAAATAATACTAATCGATGTGACTGACTACGTCGGATGAATAGATTATTAATCCAAAAGTCACCATGCGATAAAGTATAATGTTCGTCAGTGAGTGTTTGAAATAAATGTGGAATATGTGTAACAAGTGCTTTAGCATAAGTATATGCTTTGGGTGATACTCTCGATTCTAATAATTGTGTGAATTCTTTGTCAGTCATCTTTAATGCATATTCAGTATGATAGTGTGTCAATGTTGAATTTACTGAAGGTAGCCATGCGAACATTTCTTGCCGCAATAGTGGATGATTGAAAAACTCGGCGTGCAAAGATGCGATTGAAGCAATAAGAAAAAACAATGTTAAATCTTTTAGCGACTCTTTTGAATCTAATGGATCACAATTCATAGAAAGATCTTCAAGAAGCAACAAACTCTCGTTTGAAGAATGAGGGTGACGAGCAACATAATAACATTTGGGTATTTCAATATTAGAGATGCGTGGCCCAAGTTTTAAATAAAATTCTGGTTCGATAGAGGCAACACGCTGTAGCCAAATGCCAGTTGATAGTTTTAATACCATACTTGGCGGAAGATAATCCGTACTATCAGATGAATATTGGATATCATAAAGACGATATATAGATCCGTTCCAACCTTTCCCAACGCCGATTTGTTCAAACATAAAGGAGTTTACTTTTACTGATGAGCTTGAATATGCAGAGAGCATGGTTGAAAGAAGTTCAAGTGTTAGATCGGTAATTCCATTAGGAAAGACAGAAAGTGCTGGCATTGTATTTACACGTGTGCTCCATAGTTGATGTTGTATGATATATGTAGTGATGCTGTCAAGCTGGATGCACAACTGAAGGTTTTCACGTGTTACAGAAGGATTTTGTGCACAGGCTCGAATAGTACTCGAGGAAAGATTCATATGTGTTGATTGGACAATATGAAACCTAATAAATAGGAAAATATGAATGTAGAATTACTTAACGACTAACAACTATACTTTTCTGGAAAAGATGATGAAGCTCGTATTTCTCGCCAACGTTTTTCATAATAATCTTCAATAGATTTAAGTTCATCATTATTATTAATTATGTCCTCATTACATCCTCGATTGAGAACATATATTGTATGAAATCCCAATTGAATCAAATTGTCAGGTGATCTAGTATGAAAAAGTGCATCTTCTCCTTTTAACCAAAATACATCAATGCTTTTTCCATGAGGAAGTTGTGAATGAACACGTGAAAGAAATGCTTCCATTGTAATACTTAATTTAGTTTTGCATGGTTGAAATATTTCAAATAAATCTATCATAACCCAATCGATATTCTCAATTGCAAGATAAATCATTGATAGACGATGTCCAGCTCCAATCAACTCTTCTGCTTTTAATTTCTTTGCAATATATCCAGAATGTGATGGAGATATATATGCAGCTAGAAATTCATGCGTTCCGAGATTATCAATATAAAGTTTTGCATCTTCCAGGACATTCAGATGACCTGCATGAATTGGTGTAAAACTTCCATTATAGAAGAAAATAGCTGGAATCAGACTTGTTTTTGGAACTTTTAAGCGATGTTGAGGAAGAATTTGTATATTAGTAGATTCAAGTAAAGTTTTCATTGGCGATAATACAACAGAGGACGATGTAGCAATTTATTTTAATTTTATTGGTTATATTTGCTGCAATGAAATAAATAAACAGTTATATAGTGAGCCATATTTTCGTAAAACGAATAGAACATATGCGTCACCAGATGATGTCATAAAAACAAAAAGTTATGAAATTTCTTAAAGTAAAATAAAGGTAAATACTTATCCTTTTTTGAATATCGCTAGAGAAACAAATCTAAACCAGTTACTTTCGACGAAGTAGTAATGACATCACTTTGCCTTTTTTTTATCACCGAACGAAAGAACACCGCTACTAAAGCAAAAGAGAATAAGAAAAATATTTGTCATTATTCAATGTATATGGAAGGAAAACGGTAAGAATTACTGTACTTCATCTCATACAGTGTCGAACAACACACTGAAGTACATTTCTTTTCAAACTTTTTCTTTCAATCATGATACACACTAAATTAAAATGCGTCGTGTTTATGTGTCGTGAATTATTGTGTCGTGCACTCCAGCAGAAAAATGTGTCGTGCACAGAATGTGTCGCATACGAATTTTTCGCGTTCTGTCTACTAACTAGTCGTTCACCCTTTTTATTATGCAGACATGACGATATATAAACAACGTAGTTGTACGTAAGAAAGATGAATTTTCAAAATATTCTTTTTTTTCTAAATTATTTCTCGATAGTCTTTGTCGAGAAAATGCCAATCTCGATTCATCATGGAGAAAGGACTACATTGGAGTCGTCTGATGCAAATCAGATCAACTCGAAGCAGGACAGATCTCAGGATCTAACCTGCTAGAGTTTTCACCATAGAAATAACTCAATGGAATTATATTGAACAGAAAAAAATTGAAATAATTATGCTTTTCGAAAAGAACCAATAGAAAATGTGTCGCATGTGTCGTACAAAATGTGTCGCAGTCTCGCTGGAGAAAATGTGTCGCAGTGAGCTCCTTGTGTCGTACTACAATGTGTCGCAAATCACGACACATGCGACACATTTTTATTTAGTGCGTAGTTACAAAAAAATGAGAGTAATTGAAGAAGGATCTTATATATTTCTCGAACTACTGCAACTTCATCAAATAGTTTGACGCATTGGACAAAAGTCTAAGATACAATTATGAAAAAAATAAAATGATTTGTGAAATTTTCCATATGACGTACTCGATTCATTCAGTTAGTTGGGTGTGGGTGGGGGTGGGGGTGGGGGTGGGGGTCGGGGTGGGGTGTCAGGGTGTGGGTGTGGTTGTGGGGGTGGGGGTAGGGCTGTGGATGTGAGTGAGGGTGAGGAGAACCATACCTGCGCGCCGATATCCACACCCACACTCACATTCCAACCACACCCACATCCCACACTCGGTGACCGATCACTTCTGTACACGACATTTCGTCCCTTACTATTCGTCCCACACAACTCGTCCCAATTACATTTCGTCCCTTTACGATTCGGCCCTTTACTATTCGTCCCATTTACAATTCGTTCCATTTACATTTTGTCCCTTTACAACTCGTCCCATTACATTTTGTCCTAATTTCATTTTATCCCCTTACAAATCGTCCCAAATTTATTTCGTCCCTTTACATCTCGTCCTGTCCACATTTCATTTGGATAATTCAATTAAGATGAATCTTTAAAGTTTCAGCTATTCAAAAATAGGTACATCTTAGTTTTATTGTTGCGTCTAGTGAATCATTACGATTTAAAAAGACAAATAAAGAATGGACAGATCCTCTATTCGTTCTATACATTTATCGAGATTTATTGTCTGTTCGTCATTTGATCACGTGCATTAGTAGCTATTGTCTGCAATA